>KL267454.1:44024-66937 GCA_000699545.1 Podiceps cristatus
CCTCCCTCGACCTGCTGGCCACGCTTCTCTTGATACAGCCCAGGGCACGGTTGGCCTTCTGGGCTGCCAGCGCACATTGCCGGCTCATGTCGAGCTTTTCATCCATCATTACCCCCAAGTCCCTCTCGGCAGGGCTGCTGTCAATCCTTTCCTCCCCCAGCCTGTATTGATACTGGGGGTTACCCCGACCCAGGTGCAGGACCTTGCACTTGGCCTTGTTGAACCTCATGTGGTTCACCCAGGCCCACCTCTCCAGCCTGTCCAGGTCTATCTGGATGACATCCCCTCCTTCTGGTGTGTCAACCGCACCACTCAGCTTGGTGTCATCTTCAAACTTGCTGAGGGTGCTCTCAATCTCGCTAAGTCGTTCATGAAAACATTAAACAGCACCGGTTCACTTCTAGTGACATGCGAGTCCTCGACAGCATCATCACAAGCTACACCCGTAACAATAAAACTGTACTTCACCTCCCACCCCCTTAATTAAGTGCTTACAAATGTTCGATTCCAATTTTCATCAAAACTTAGATGTATTTAAAACAAATACGTTTCATGTCATTCCCCATCTCTCCCCTCTGTTCCTTCGCAGTTTGACTCTGAGCAGGCTCACAGCGGGAGCAGAGCGGGTCCAGCGTACAGGAGCCAGCCCAGGCCAATGCCAGGCTCAGGCAGCTACATCAGCAACCTCCAAGCCAAGGCCAGCCAACACCAGGTATGTGGAAAACACACACAAAACAATAAAGACTTGCTCAAAAGACTGCCTATGCAGGAAGCAGCTCCCAGCTTCAAATACCAGATTCAATACCACTGGTTTGCACCTTTGGTTACATTTAGCTTCTCCAATGGCAAATTTGAAATAATATTATTTAATCTATCTAGGAGGGTTTGCTAAGAATGTTTGATTAACAAGCAGGTCTAACAAGGCTAGTCACATAATCGGACAAGACCATTTCTTTGTAAATACCGCAGGTAACCTCATCTCTATGAACAGCATTAGCTCAATAGACATAACATTCTGCAAATCAAAGATAATTCATATTATAATTCACACTCTGTTTACATTCGTATTATAATTCATTATAAATACCTCTAACTACCATTGTGCATGCAGTCTATCAAGAGGCGTCTCAACAGAAGTGTGATTCACAGCTTCACAGGAATGCTGGTAGAAGGTTTTTGCTATCACTGATAATTGCATTACTACTGAGAATAACTTGTAGGAAGGCAGTGTGTAGTAATATCAGATGCATTTTCTGCATCTGAAAAGCAGTGAAATTTCCCCTGTAAATGTATGAACCTCCTGGATTAGTTTCTAATCATTGTTCTCAACATTTTGTGCAGGCTTATGTTCACTGTGAACATGCCAACGAGCTGCTGTGGTCTGTAAAAACAACTCGTTACAGCACCCTAGAAAATTTCAAACTTTTCTTACATTAAGGAAAAAAGAAATATCTGTGTTAACCAAAGGTCTTGATTAAACTCTACTGGTTAAACCCTCTAAGTAGTACAGAGTGACAGACAAAAGATGTCATAAGAAAATTAATGCCTTAGCACAAACGTTTGCCATCCATCCCTGTGTCAGACAAATGCTCTGCACCCCTCACACACCAGAACGATGGCTCCTGAAGTGACGGAAATGGCACCATCCAAGAATCCCAACAACATTAATACTGCAGTGTTTCCTGAAACCACTACAAGCCATAAACAACCACAGTGAAGTCAGCCTGAAATGACATTTTGACTCCATCTGTGCAGCAACCGAATGATGCACAAGAGCCGATATTTGCTCCTAACTTGGAGACAGCACGTGGCTCTGCCACGCAGCCCAAACCTCGCCAAAGGGCTGCCCGGACACCCGCTGAACGGCTCTTCTGCACCGGGCATCTCCAGCAGCGAGGAAAGGGGGGGGTGGGATTCATCTCCTCTGATCTTAGCTAACTTGGTAAATTAACCAGTAATCCAAGTTCCTGCTACAGCTAGTGCAACGACGCAGACATTTCAGAGACTAATTCGTTCCCTTTTAAATAAGTGCCAGAGATAGCTGGGTGCTCGTACTAGTTGTTCTCTTCCGAGTAATCTTGCAGCCAGAACATATGCATGCCTCCTCTCTTGCTATGAAAATACAAGATACAAGCTACTCTATGAGGTTGTGTCAGGTTGGGTTTTTTTTCCCCCCAATAACATATTCATTGGCACTTTCAGCTGCTACTTTTCCTGGAAATAAGCCTTTCCTCTTTTGTGAAAAGTTGCACATCTTGCAGTAATTGAAAAAAAAAGGAGAGCACCAGATAAGGGTATCCTGTCTGCCTTGAAATAACTCTCCTATTTCCTTTTCCAAGAAGATAAGAAACATCTGCATATACAGGCATTACTACAGAAAAGCTACCTCGCTTTAAGGAAGAGCCTAATTGAAAATTCAAATAATTTCTACAGCTAGAAGAATCCTCACGGACATAGCCTGGTGTAGCAATTCAGGTATGTTACAACGTGAGCAACGAGGGGGTGCCATCAAGCTGTCCAAATTACATGCAAGTTTTACCTCTCATTCAGAGACTAATCCCATAGTTGCCTTTTAGCTCACCAAGTAACTATAAAACACAAACTACACCATGTATTGATTTTCTTTCCTATGCTTCATGGATTCATCTTCTAGCTATTCATCTCCATCACCACCTTTTCCCATCTTCCCTTACTCTTACATTAGCGCTACAAATTTCATCCACTGAACAACTGTTCTCCATCCCTGCTCCCCTTCCTGCAGAAATCCCCCTCCTTTGGCACACGGCTGCTCCCTCCGGCCCCTGCCAGCCACCCACCTGCTCCTCCTCTCCCTGCTTCTCACTCTGACAGCAGCGCCAGAACAAGTCTCCAAAATCCACCCAGTTATCCACGCAAGGCAACGTGGCAGGTCAGGTCGTGCCCGCTTGGTTCACCTCAAGCAGCTTTCCCCTGCGGGTGCTGGTTTGAAGCCAGCTGCCCGGGAACGCAGGCAGCAAGCGGGGTTGAGCTCATGGCAGAGGTGAGCTCCTTCGCTGCATGGCCCGGCTTTCCCCACATGCTTATCTCACAGCATCACTTGGCTTTTGCGACCTGGCCTTTAGATGTGGGTAACACTTTCTGCTATAGCTGCATGCTTCAAATCTCTTGTACAAGGAGAGCCGAGGACATCTGAGCCGGTGCCTGCAAGACGGCCAGATGGCCGTGCTGTCATCCTGCGGGTTTATGTGGGCTTTCTCCCACTCACATCCTTGGACTTCAAGTTCCGCTGCCTACCTCGACTAGCAAGAGCATCAACTTCTGTTATATTTCTTTATTCCGTCTGTGCCGTGGCATCACAACTGGCTTTGAATAAACTTTGAACAGCTATCTTTTCTTCCACTATAACAGCTTATTAAAGAAAACAAAATGAAGCAGTGACTATGAACTATTTATTACACAGAGAGAGCACTGACGCTCCAAAATCAGACAATAAATCAAGATCAGTTTTCCCCTGGAACATGAAGTTATTTGTAGCTAGCTGCCTCCCTCCCTCTGGAAAGCCTCTCAAGCTAAACACACCATGAAACCTGAGCTGTTGGGTTTTTGATGCCCTGAAAATAGAGGGGGCAGGCGCAAACGTGTCCTAACCACCATCCGAGAGAAGCAGAGGGACTCCAGAGGTGATGCACACCTCCACGCAACCGTGGCGTATAGGCGAGTGGAGGTGCTGCCTGCCCAGCCCTGCCTGTGCCAGACCTTTCCCCAACCACTTCAAAGACTTGAACGTGGGAGAAGGCTGCCCTCAGGCCCTTTTCTAAGCGCACTGAGAAGGGCTCACCCAAAAAAGGCAACCCTTCATGTATTTTGTCATCCCACCTTCCAGGGAGGGTTATCTTTCCACCAGCACAGCCCCTCCAATGGGCTCCCCAGCAGATGCCAGTGTCACGGGGGGGAACCCTGGGAGGGACCCCCTTCCCTGCAGCTGCTCCAACGGCGGACCCGGACACCGGCTGCCAACAGGAACTCCACCCCAGACCACCGCTGCTCCCTGGCATGCCCGATACTGCACAGCCCGTCTCCAAATGCTCCGTTATCTCACCAAAAACGTCTGAATGCATTTTCACATAGGAACTCTGACGCAGCACAAGGTTCGAGGGCCCAGCTCTCCTCCTCAAAGGTGCAAGGAGGGAGATTTGGTTTGTAGAAGTCAGGTACAGAAGCGCAAGCCCCATCATCCAACAGATAAATGCATCATAACATTCTGCAATTATATCCATCTGCCATCTTCCTTTATGTAGCTAGTGATATCCCAACTGTGTATTTGCACATTACATTGCTGAATGTAGGCGATAATTTCCTCTGAACATGACACATTCCTGATCTTTACCATCAAAACTCCATCCTATATCTTTCACACTGGTGCAACTGAACTAAAATGAAGTCTGCATTTTCGTATTTGTCTGAAAAGCATGCTCTACAACTAAATCACAATAAAACATCATGATGACAACAGGTAGGAGAAAAAAGTGATGAGCTTTAAAAGTAGCTCAAACAATTTCCTTAAATAAATGGAAATTAATTTACATTTCTCTTCCTCCTGTAATTAATCTTTTTTGTTGTTGGCTTTATTTTTTTTTTCTTTTAGTACATTTTTTTTTCAGATGTGCATAAAGGAAGTGGGAATGACATTACAACTAAAAAGATATAGGCACAAAACAACAGGAGTCTTTTTTTGAACAAAAATCAAATATTCTTTGATTTATTAAAATGATCAGAGATAATAATGCTATCTTTCATCAATACTGTTGGAACTTTAGAGAACTACTTTGTTGAGTTATTTGAAGAAATGAAAAAGGAAGGACAAATCTCTTCAGAAAAAGAGAACAAAAAACGGAAAAGCAGAGTATACTTTCAGTGTATAAAAGGCTGTTATAAAGAAATTTGAGATCAGCTGTTGGCCAGCCTCATCAAGAACAGATGAGAAATAAATCAGCTTCATTTTCAGTGAGGAAACCTTTGTACAGATGTCAGGGAAAGCTTTCTAAGTATAAGGACATCCAAGCTACTTTAGGAAGGTTACATATACAGACAAATTAGCAAAAAAGGCAACGTGGGAGGGAAATGAGGTATTATGCCTTACAATGGTGCTAAAAGCCTCCAGCAACCGACTGTGCCAAAATGAAACAAAAACTGGTTGTTGCAAGTGTCAGCAGGCTGGATCCATTTTTACAGGAAATAGGCAAAAGCAGTTATTTCCAAATAAATAACACACAGCTTACAACAAATGGCTTTGAAACTTTTTAACACTCTATTTGCTTTAAAATAGCCATTTTGGATTTAGACTACATTTTGAGAAAAATCGTAGTGTATATTTTCCATACACTCCTTGCAGAATTGTTTGGAAAAAAATACCCACTAGCTGACAGTACAGTTCTGCACTTATTTTTTTGTTTTCTAATGAAAACTGATCTTCATGACAAAGTCAGTTTTCTACATGACATACAGAACATCTTTACTTTTTAACCAAAAACTAAGCTACCACTTCAGAGTATAACACTTGCACTTTTCTTTCCACAGTCTAGACAGAAGCAGTAGCTCTGTAACTAAGGTTTCCAAATAATTTCAGCTATAAAACCTCAGTTTTGAAATTTCACACCATTTTAACTAATGACACGGTTCTGACCAGGGCTGTCAATAACCATAACCGTTTGTTGCAGGAGGCAATGCTCAGCACTAACATCGGGTTGAGGAAGATTTGCCCTTCTGGGACAGAGATGGCAAAGTTGCCAAGGGCAGAGGGAGAAAGAAAAAGCAGCAGTGAATGAACGCTGACCCAGATCTCAATGATGCTAAAATCCCCACAGGGTTCAGTGATGCCAAGACCTTGTCTAGGGAAATTACTACAATTTTCTGCTATCATAACTAGTTCAAAAATTTGGCTGTTTACTGCTGAATACCACCTGCTACTGCCTGGCAAAGCATGTTCAAACAATTACACAGGACATATTATCATAACGAACAGGGCTTTTCATTTACAAATCCAGAAGTGCTGTGCTGAAGTGGTACCATTATTCCCAGTGGAGGGTGGGAGCAAGAGGGGGAAAGGCAAGGAGAAGAAAGATGGGTGCACGGACAAGGGGGCTTCTCCAGGCAGAATGGCAGCCAAGGGATGGACGGGGCTCAGCTACCCCAAGCTCTATTGCAGCATCTTTTCCTATAGGCTGGACACTTAATTCAGAAGAAGATTTCACATTGTACATTGTCTGTCAGAACACACGCAGAAAAGCAGCAGGTGGTAAAGCACCATAGATTATTTCATCAC
Organism: Podiceps cristatus; assembly: GCA_000699545.1. NCBI lineage: Eukaryota > Metazoa > Chordata > Aves > Podicipediformes > Podicipedidae > Podiceps > Podiceps cristatus. The sequence goes on from KL267454.1 coordinate 50,326, forward strand.
ATTCAGCAAGAACCTGGAAGGGGACATGGTAGGTCAGGCTCACAGGTCCATTTTGGAGAACCAGTCTCCAGCAGAAACCAGCAGCAACAGAGGCAAAGCAAGCTTTGGGGGGGAATTACAGAAATACAGTAATCATGAAGCAGCCTATCAAGGATTGCAGCCTTTTTTTTTTAAAAAAAAAAAACAAACCAAAAATCTGTGAACTAGTGTTTCTTTAGAATGAAAAAAATTTTGGTCACACAACCTGAGTTATTCAGGAAATCAAACCAGATGATCACAGTCATCACTTCTGGCCTTGCAATATATTAATTTTAAAAAATTGTCAAATGTCAACTTCATGCTCTGTGCCCATGAAGTCCAAAGAACTTAGGAAATCCACCCTTCATCTCCTGGATTTTACTATAAATCTTTCTTTACTGATTCTACAAAAGCCTTGGAAATCAAATATCTTTTCATTTCCAACTTCTGTGAATAATCAAAACTTTGTTCACCAGTACGGCTTTTATTCCAACACACATAAATAACTTCTTGACTTGCACAAAACCTGAAACCACTTTAATCAATCGGCTATATATAGTCTGGATGAATACTGATTTTGAGATTCTGGGTATACAGCCAATCCTGTGCTATTTGCTCATACTTTGATCTAAATTCACATTAAGAAGAAATGAAAAATAATTTGGGGAGAACAAAGACAACAGTAAAGAAATTACAGCCTGTAAAAGCTAGAGGATACATACATTAGCTAAAAACTCAACTTGTTCCAAAAGCATTTCAAAAGACAAACACATTTAGACTTATCACAAAGTGAGACACAAATATCCATAAATTTGTTATTTTGTTACTCCCACAGGAACTCACTCTTGATTTTCCAGAAATCTACCACTATATTAAGTATATTTAATAGCATTAGTAGACAGGACTACAGTCTCATTGCGTGTGTGCGTGCATAACGTACTGCTCCATTTTCTATGGCAGCATTATAGTGCCGGTGATTTATGTCTGTGTAACAGAAAGGGCTATTCTGTAGAAATATCACAGGAAATGACACACAGGAAATAAACCAACACAGACATCTTACAATCATTTCCTAAGCTCTAGTGCAGCAATCTGCTGAGCTCCTGAAATAACCCAGATGCTGCTGATGCGAGGAATGAGCAAGTACCAAAAAGGCTTCCCTCTCCCAGCATGGTTTCTGGGTCCTGAGAGGAGAAAAGGATGAACAAGGCAACAAGCTATGGAATAGTTGGTTATTTGCCACCTGGAAATATGCTTTATTAACCGTTCAGTACTGTCATGGTTCATCTACGGTGCCTATGGACGGATGGGGGGAATCTGTGGCGGCTGTGAAAACAAGAAAGCTGAAGATTAATGTGTGGTGAGTGCTCAAGGAATGGCTGGGGAAAAGAAGGGCACATGATAAAAAGTCACAGTAAGCCTCATGCCAGAGCTTTCTCATCTTCTCCTCGCCTATCTCCCTCATGAACCACCCCAGTTCCACTCAGGTACCATCTTGTTTGCACATGTTATTCTGCTCTAAGGCTCAAAAGCAGCCGTTCCCTTCCCACAAGCACCCACTGCGTCAGGTAGAGTAGATGGAGTGAAAGCTCAGTCCCTGCCCTTGAGAGCACATAATTCAGGTTACAGCAAGATACCAGCAGATGTGAAGAAATAATTGTGTTTCAGCTGGGTTTGCCAACGTGCAACAGAAGATCATGTCCTGGAAGCCAGCTGAACTCACATTTTAATGTGGATTTTATTAAGGAATGCTAGAACATAGCTCATAAGGGTTTAACTGAATGCACAGTATAGACAACTGCTTTTCATCTAAGTTTCACCAGTTAAAAGCTACCAGAAAATGAAGAAATATTTCAGCCTACCATCACATTATTGCTCAATAATCTACTATTCCCACTCTTCATAGAGCCTTTTAATGGAAATTAAAATACATGAAAGCCACATATGCAGATATATACACACAATACAGTAAAAAAAAAACTTATCTGACAGAGTCCTAGCCTAAGAATCAATAGGAGACATCTTTATACTATTATTTTCTAGGAAAAAAGAGCAAAAGTATTCTACGTGAATTTGAACACAGAGGTCTATACAAGCCAATCACACTGACACACGCTTTAAATGTAATTATTTTTTGCAGTTTTTTCCTTACCCACTAAAGGAATTAGCAGAGCTGTTTCAAGGCATCAATCAGGAGAACACGCAGGTCATTCCATGACACTTTTTTTGAGACAGAAGTCCTTTCCTCAAAAGATTTCCTGTGTAATTTTACCATTAAGTACATTGAGGACACATAGCTAGTGAAATACCTAAAGCATGTCAGCTAAGCAGCAGAGAAATATGACTAGTTTTACTACTGTATAACCTAAAAGCCAGGCATTGTCAATTTTTGTCTTAAGTGAAAGTCAGTCTGCCAGTAATACTGCCCTTTCCTGTAGAGGGGAAAAAAAAATAAGGAAAAAAAAAAGGAAGTTTTGAGAAAATAAGTACAAAATTTGCTGTAACTAGCTGAAACTTCACACTATAAAAATAAGTATAATTTTCTTCAGGTAACTGAAAAAGATACCCAACACTTTCACTATTATCTACAAACCAAGGGATCATAAAATCCACACATGCTGTATAAACACTCAAACCATCTTAAAACACCGTAGGTGAAATCTTGGTCCCATTAAAGCTGATGGCAAAATTCCCATTAACTTCAATAGGGACAGTATTTCATCCATTGTGCCAACTCATAAAACAGAAAAGGGTAAAGCTTTGAAATACAACACTAAAACAATAAATAAGGGTGCTTTAATCGCCACTTCTGATGCCTTCAATCTTCCCTGCAATTCCCGCCCCTCCCTCTGATATGCCAACAGGCTGAAGGTTCAATGCCTAGGTAGTTGATTTATCAGTCCCTGCGATGCGGGTTGGGACCATGCCCTGCCCTTTCCACTGGTTGATGCCCAGAAAAACACAACACAGCAGCTCTTACACCAGTCGCATTTTAATAGTGCGGAAAAAGATCCACCACATATAAACTCAGTTTTTCAGTGACTCAGTCCAGAGCACTGCATTTCTTAAAACTGGGGTGGTTTTCTGGGTGGCTTTTTGCAGGGTTTTGTTTGGGGGGGGGGGGGGGGGGAAGTTTGTTGTTTTTTTTATTTTTGTTGGGGGGTATTTGTTTCGGGTTGGTTTTTTTTGTTTGTTTTTTTGTTTTTTTTTTCATTAAGGTTAGAGGGAAGTTCCTTAGCAATTGGTGTACAAGATCCCTTTATCAGCAATGCAGGAAACTGGGTGGCACCACTAGGTTTCCATTCAAATTCTGCTCCTGTCCCAAATGAAAAGGAGTTTTGCAGTTATATCACCACCTCTTCAGATACGCTGCAGAAACTTCAGAGGAAGAATATTTCTGGAAATCAAATGTCTTGGTAGGTCCAAAGAGAAAAAGTATACCTACAGGCCAAATGTCTTTCATAAGATACTGGACTCAACAGCTGTTACTCACATACAAACTACCCACTTCTGGGAAACCTAAACAGCCCCTGTATCAGTATGTGAAAAGCAGAGCTTTCACGCAAGACCTTAATGAATGAGCTGAAACTACATTTACTGGCCCAGCCACCTGATCAATAAGTTCTGCAGCACTGCAGGAACTTCCACCAGATTAGCATTGCTACTTATTTTAATAAGTAGGAATTTTTAATTATGTTTATGAAAATCCTAAATCTAGCACATTTGTTCTGTTCAGATCCATCAATAATTATTTTTTAAATGCCAACAAGCCAGATGGAAAAGTAAGAAAAAATTCCAGTCATGCAACACCAGGATTGGACTAAGCACTAAGTTTGCTTGTAACAGCAAATATGGAGAGGCAACATTTTCATCAATGTTGTCTTTTAGACAGAAAAAAACCCAAACCCCCAAATTTCTTTTAAATATTGTCCACAAAGCTTTTATAAGACAAAGGTTGTGCAAGGCATGAGCATGTAAACAAGAAACACTGATTTTGTTTTGAAGCAAAGATACTCACTATCCACTATCCATCATTTTCTTCTCTAGATCTTCTATTTTCAAGATCATTTTGCTATCCTGTTTAATATTACCCAGTATTACACAGCCAACAATTCTGAAATATGTTATTCTCCAATATGCAAATGTAACATGGTTTTTAAGAGCTTAGCTCCATATGCAAATTCAGCTTAAGATTGGAGGGAATATTTGATGTGCATAATTTTAAGAAGAAAAAAAAAAAAAAAAAAAAAAAAAAAAAACAGACTTCTCTGACACATCAGGATAAAAGACAGTATTTCAGTAGGGAAAACATTACACTGTAAGGTTTCACAGGACACTGGAAAGAGGGAGCAGAAATGAGAGCTCATCCTCAGCAGGAATTCTCAGCAGACAAAAAGCAACAGCTGTCAGAACCTCAAGCAGGGATGTCCATAGACAGTTGATGGCAGCAGTAATGCTCAGGTAGGAGAACAACAATCTGCCCCAGCTGATAGAGAGCTCAGTTAAAATGCCTCTCGGAGAAACACAAACACTCCTCCTGCTCCCACACTTCTGCACAGAGCACCACCATTTGTGCTCAAAGCCTGGCCACGCAGACCAGGAGAAACCTGGCACGATGCTTACCGGGGACCAGCCACGCTACCTACGCGCACCAACCGCCTGCCACCTCACGTTACAGCCCTTCCCACGGCACACCCCAACAGCTCCACGGGGCAAAGGTGCCACTTTGCTCCTTTCATCTCACTATCTCCCCAGCAGTGCCAGCTTACAGAAGTGTCAAACTGGATATATGTAACAGGGAGAGCTGCCCTGGGGTGGGAAGGTAGCATCCTTAAACTTTGTCAGACGCGCCTAACTTTCCCGTGTCGTCTTTAGTAAAGCTGATGATCCTTGCTGACGGTGCTGTCGAGCTGTGAGGCAGTGGAGGATGAAGCTGTGACAGAGAATACTGAGCCAATGGGGAAATTAATGTCCAGATAGAAAAATGATAGGCAGTAAGTACAGCTAGTCAACTTTGGACATACAAACATTATCTCAATTTGAAGTCTTTACAGCCTTATATATTCCTTCCAGGGTAACACTGAAAAAAAATACATACACCAGATTGAGTATTTAGGAAATCAGTAACTGAGTTTACTGAGTTTATCCACTGTTGCCTGTCAATAAGAAATTGTTTCCTGAATATAGAGCTTAATCAGCAGGCCAAAAGGCTTCCCTCAGTTATCTTCCACTTCCTCAGCCTGTTTTGAACCTTTCCTCCTCTAGACCATGACTGAACATCAGTCACAGGGACTTGCCCAAACAGCCACAAAGCTGCTTCTGCCATGTCCCTACCTGGTTTCCCATGAAGTTTGAATGTATGCTGTTGGTACCAACATTATATGTTATTGAAAGTTTTTAGGATTGCTCTGTTTGATGGTTTGTGTCCTTCTCCCCATGTTTGATTAGTTTCCTGGTCATTCTATCACAAATTTGGGCTTTCCCTGGCCCCACCCCGGTCTACAGACTTCTGTTTGGCATTTTCTCATCCAAGCAACCATTCGTAAGACTTTCACTTGGAAAGGAGATAAAGGACCAAGCCTTGTTTTTTTAATGACTTTAACCTAGGAACAATTTGTTGCAAGAATCTACAGATGGAGATATGATCATATCTTAATTGAACTTCTGAGTCCATAGTCTTACTGTGGACAGTCTTACATATGCCAGTAATGCTGGGCCATAATTAAACAGCTATTAAATTAAGCACACAGTGACCTACTTATCTCAATTATACATCAGCTTTGCTTTAAAAGAGGCTCTTCTGAAAAATCATGTGTCCATCTTCCTCAGGCTACACCACCACTGAAGCTCCAGCGTGAACACATACCAAGAGGTACACTCTTACCACCTTCAGTACGTCCATATCTCACGCTAACCAGCTCTCTTCCTAACTCAGGTTTTCTACACCTCATGCATGCACAAAAAGCACACTCTCCAGAGCAACCTGATAGTCGGCGTGTACCATGGGCGTGCACGCTTGTGTCTTCTGAGCAGTGCCCCAAGGCAGAGGAACACTTCAAAGCCTACACGCACCGTGCAGCAAGCGGGTCCTTTGGCCAGGTGAACCAGGAGCCCGCGGACCGGGGGAATCAGAGCCAATTGCCCTGCTAAGGTGCCTCCTTCCAGCGGGAGCTCCAGCCAGCCAGGAAGGGCTTGCTCCTGCAGAGACTGAGGAAGCCCACCCTGCCAGGCACCCTCTTCATGCCCTGCGTGTGCTGCCCCTTCCAAGCGTGCCCTAAGCTGGTAAATCAGGGTACCCTGTGGGGTATCTATGCCTTCCTCCTGAGATTAAGTTTTAAACCGCCTCTATCTCCAGAACATACTTTGCTGGAATACCTAATGAAGTCCAAGCAGTTACTAACACTAACAGAATCTGCACAACTCTGCTTGTACAGGCTGGCTGCTGTAACAAAATTCAGCTGCAACGCAAATGCAGGAACACTCAAACTTGTTACTGCAATTCACTGAGTAATTTCAGGTTGTAAAACTGAACAGATGGCACTTGAGTTTTATTCAGTATCTTGAACTTTTTAATTAGATTCCTGTTCAAGTCAGTCTGCTGGTCTACAGCAGGAGACCCCAGGTTTCAAAGGAACCTTAGAGTCCCATTGTTCTGTCTGATAGAAACCACCAAGTCAGGGAACTGCTCCAGGCACAGCTCCTGCTGCTTCCACCCCAGGAACTGGTCAGCAGGTAATTAACAGAGCAGAATTAAAGGGATAGTGCAAAAATGCAGCTACGCCTTAGCCAAAATGCAAATTCATGCTTTAATGCATCATGCTGCTTTATAATTTTAGGATGCTCTTGGTATGTTTATCATTAGGAATCTGCATGCTGTAATTTTCCTGTCTTCACATGGTTCTCAAATTCACCTTTTGCCACTGAAATGCACTCTAGGATTTCACTGCTTTTTGGAAAGCTCCGGGTGATCTCAATCAAAAAGAAACAAAATGTACTGACTGTTAAAAAGCTGAAGAACTTACAAGGCAATAAATAGTACATCTACCCTACAGCACTGAAAGATGGCAAAAACCACCAGCAGTCTCTGATAGTTGTGGGACCCAATCCCCCAACAGACATTAGTTTCATTAAATTTTAGAACCAGGTCCAATACTTCCTATTACCAATACCGATCAAACAAAACAAAACAAAAATGGCAAATAAAGACTTTTTAGGGATGCTGCAGTGTATAAAATCTCAGTGACACTTAACCTAAAGCAACAGAGCACAACATATAACAATCAACTCTAAGAGTCACCTGCCTAGTGCGTGTCAGTCAGAGAAAAAAAGCTGCAACTTGGAGAGTTCCCTTGTTTATTCAGCACAATTTTACCCCAAAGTATTTTGTCAGGCAAGAAAAGCAATCCTGTCCTAGCACAGGATGAGCCCGAATCTCTCCGAAACTGCAGCCCTCGCAAGTGGATGCATTTAAGACTGTGTCAGAGAAACTCTTGGGGAATGAGGATGAACTGGATGCATTCAGGTCCAACCCTGCTCCCTAGGACTTTGTGATGTGCAGAACTGCCCATAGGCCTGAACTTCCTAAAAGATGGCTTTGTCGGGGTTGCCCAGTGGATACCTGCTACGAAGCCCAAACGTCTCTGGATTTTGTGTTAACTAGTAGCATACACGATGTAGTAGATAGCATAGTATTGACAACAATGTGGGGTTTCTTCAACTAATAACAGCAAACAATGCCAAACTCTCTCACCACCCTTTTATAAAGCACCATGATTAAGTCTCTTACAAATCTCTAAAATAACCCCTGTATTTCACATGACAAAACTAAAGGGGGTGGAGGAAACCTGCCCTCCCATAAACTCAGTTGCACCAGGTCTTTCAAAGTCTCAACCAAAGCATGTCTGTCTCTCATATGTTGCGCATAAGATTTGTGACTACAGCAGAGAGACATCTGATGATCACCAGAACTAAACTCCAACGTCACTCTGCCCTTTGGGGACAGCGAGACATCAAGAGTAAAACATCTCTTTGCTGGTAGCTTTCTGTATAATTCTGGAACAATATAGTCTACATCAGAAACTGATCATCCTTTCCCTCTCCTTTGATAGGCAGACATCTACTGCATCATAACACTCTTAATAGCTGGGCAAAAAAAAAAAAAAAAGCCTAAACCCCTCCCTCTGCCTCCTTAAGTATAGAAAACTGTATCTATGTTATTTACAGATTTGGACACTTGTCCAGACTGAAGTTTTATAAATACAACCCATTTTGAAGTCAGAGGAATTAGGAGCTGGATGAATGCCTCAAGAGAAACAAATCAGATAGCCTACGTTCCCCCCAGTGCTGGTGTTCACTATGGGTTGACTAAAATTTCAAAGGCACCCAGCCAATCTGAAACATTAGGACCCAGAGACTAAAGTGAATTTTAAGCTGGTTCTGTCTGGACCTTGGCCTATAACTGTTTCATAATCCAATTTATACATTCAGAAATAAACAAACCAACAAAATAAAACCAAACAAACCTTGCATAGTTTATTTGCTCTCCACGTGCCTTGTTTCTCTCTGCATCCTGAGGTGAAAGCACAGAGGCCAGGTGGGGTGTATTCTCAACACTGCCCTTGCCGCTTCACGAGCTGAAGGCTTCTTTGCTGGAAGTATCTATTTTTGTGGCAGTGGCAATCTGAAAAACAAAAACTGTTTTGTTAACACGTGTATCCCTAGATACATTAGAAATAAGTTCCGTTCTGAACCACTGCCAACTAAATCATTAACCTCTCCAATGCAAAGCCAACAACTCACAAGCAAAAAAAACAGCTAGAAACATCTCCACTCAATTCATACCTCACTTAGGCATTCTGCGCAGATCGCTCATGTGTGGCAGCTGAAAACTTCTCTCTATATACAAAGAGAAGTTAGAAACCAGTAATGCAACACATTACAAACGCGTTCTTCAAGGGGAGTTTTTGTTAAGCTGTCCAGGTTTCCAGCTGGGAAACACACAACCAGGAAAGGTGGCTTGAAACTGGCCCGCACCATCACGGTCCCTTTTCTACAGTGGTGGCACCAACTGCGAACGGCACCTGCACCACAACAGGGCAGCGATCCATGCCACAGCACCTTCAGGGCTGTTTCTGTATGTGCTTATTTAAAGCTTCTCACATCCCAGGCCTGGACAGGCTATCAAATCCCAGCCAGGACCTCTACGAAATAGCCGCGTGCCAGCTGCAAAGATCTCCCAGGGAGTTTCCTGTACCAGCCGAGCCAGGCTCTGAAAAGCCATCCACTGCTTTTGACAGACCAATGTGGAGTAACCAGCTGCCCTTTTGCCTACACCACCTGAAAACAGTAAGTCAAAAGACATAGCCATCCTCCTTCAATGCGAATGCACTGATGACGGTATCTAACTGAGCTCCCAGAAGCTGGCAAGGAGAACTTTGTGCTCTGCAAAGTCTGTCACTTTCATGCTGCAAAGTGTCAGACTGTATTACAGTATTTTCTGTGATGTTTAAATTGGCACGGCTGATTTTTAGCAGCTTCTTCACGGCACACAGCACCTTGTCATAAAAATATCCTTATTTCTACAACACTTAAACTGACATACCACAGCAGAATTAAAACTAACACAAGAATTTTATCATACTCATGCTTCAAAAGGCAGATATTGCTGAAAAGCCCGGTGACAGAGTCAGTATGCAACAAAACATATTCTCAATTAAAATGTAAAATGTTACATGTAAACATGTAACATAGAAACTAGGGGTTACTTGTCCGTCTAAAGCTGTCAAGCATACAAATAGGGCACCATAGTACTAAGGGTTTTCTTTTTATAAGATTAGTCAGTGGAATTAGAGAAAAGTCCCAAACTGAGTTCACAGAAAACAAAGGCTGTCCATTAAAATAAAAGCACACAAAATAGCAAATAACACAAGCTCCAAAACCACCATACAAAAGGAACAAATTAACAACGGGCCAGCAAAGTAAAGAGCAGTATCAGGCTGCAAGTTACGCCCAATAGTAAACGTGAGTAATAAGGTGTAAGTAATATTTTTAGTTGTTATCATAAACCACTTAAACTTCCAAATACAAAATAGAGACTTGCTTTGCTGGTGGGGAAGGGTATGTATTTATCCACACGGAACATTTAAGGCACAGACCACCGAAACCCTCTGCACTGTCGCTGTAAGAGACAGAGCCAAGTGCAGCAGGGTAGAGCTGCGAGTGCCGCGATGGCGGCATTCAGATAACACCGCTGCGACCCACGTGTCACAGATCTCTTCTGTCGCAAAGTCCACAGCGCTGCTACTGTGCCCAAGGTCCATATTTTTTTTTTTTTTTCATACTTACTTTTCCCACACAATGGCACGGCATGGATCCGCTCCTCAAAGAGATACAGTGCTTCCTTCACCATGGTACCCAGTTCCCAAACACTAGCAGCTAAGACTCAAAAGACCTGGAGAGTAGCTTGCTCTCACCCGCATGATTGCAAAATGCCTGAACTGATAAGTGCCCTTTTTCTTCCCATGTTCCAGCTCACAGCAGAGAGCTGCTCCAGCATTTTCCCTTTCCTGATGGAACCTCATTTCCAGCTCCTCCCAGACGGGACTTTTTTACTGATGCTTTGATAGACACGGAGTGAAACCTAGTATGATGCTAAATGCAAGACCCGTGTCAGTATATATAGGCAGTTTCAACAATGCAGAGTTAAACTCTGCCCTCATGGGCAAAGCTGACTCCCCTGGATTTTTGCTGGCCCATAACTATAAGCTATAACTATGGCTATAGCCAACTATATAACTACAGCTATATTGCCTCCAGCCAACTGTAACTATTAGCTGCCTGTTAGGTAATTACAGCCACGGTGACCTCATGGTACTAAAAACCTCAGTCATCCCAGATTTGTAAATGTACAGCTAGAACATTTCAATCTGGGCAGGAACAGGCAGAAATGAGAGCACAACATTTATAGCAGGCAGATGGTGTACTACTTTTGATATAAAAGCATCAATTTATGGCAGAGTAATACAAGAGCTCCCTACCAGTCAGGTCCTACTCAGAAACTTACTAAGGATGATATCTTGCTCTGTTTGAAGAAAACTTCCTGGCTAGGGAAGAAGGCCAGGTCTTCTGAAGTGCTTCCAGCACTCCCAGCAAGCTACTGCTCAGGGAGGTCACGATGCTCTCCTGCAAACAGTCCATCAAATGTTGAAGGAAGTTTGCCATGTTGAATACAAACTTCCCATCAATGCTCTGCGATACCTGTTTCCCCCCTATCTGCACAGTCCTGAAAAATAAGGTTTAACGTAAGGAAAATATGTAGACTTCCAAATAAAGGGTAGAATGTTACTGCATACATATAGAGCTTTACCCATTCAAGTATCTTTTTATGGCAGGCTAGTAAGAAACAGGCATCTTATACCAGTGATCTTACAACACTCCTCTTTCCCCTAAAACAAGTCTTTTAATACCAAGGATTCTCACTCAACTTCTACCGAGGGCAAAGCACTTCTGAATGAATCAATCTGAAAAAATCTTTCATGTGTCAAAAAAAAAAAAAAAAGGGAGAAGGGTAAAAAAGAGAAAGTAGTAATTACAAGACAAAGAACTGCTACACTAAAGTAACAGCCACATAAACCTCACACATCCTGGACCAGGATTCTAGCCTCCAGTATACCAAGGATGACAAAATTCCGCACACTAAACATGGCAAATAGAATACCATAGGCTCTGCCATTTAGTTAAGGACAGACAGGTAGGCATAGCTGTGAATGTCTTAACACAATACATTAGACAGTAAGTGCTATGGTACCAGAACTTCAGTTTGTCATTAATCTCATACTCACACTTTCATTTTCCTGATGAATAGGAGGGTACAGAAAAACAAACACCGGCAACTGGCTAGCCGGTACAGCCGTGCAGTAAAGGCATCAGTACAAACATACCATGTACTCCAGCTCTATTGAAAAGAGTAAATTACATTGCACAACCAATAGCAACATTCAAGTGACAGATGTAGTCACTCAGTTGCTATCTGGGAAGGGCTGTGCAAATTCAGGGTAGGTGCCACCTGCACAAGCAGGGAGCAAACACCAACTGTTGGGTTTGGTGTTTGGGTGGGGGGTGTTGTTTTTTTTTGGTTTTTTTTGTTTTTTTTCTTTCTGGGTTGCCAGCTACCTTCAGTACAAAGCCTCTGGTTAATATACTTGTACAATGACCATGTGCTGAGCAGTTCAGGAACACAGCTCTACAAACAGCTCCACTCGTTTCAGCTGTAGTACATCTGTGTCAAGAGGAAGGTATGGGACACTACCAAACCTCAACAGGTCTGGCTGGCAAGAAGAAAGCAGAGATGTGACCCTTGTCCATGTGGTTCCCCGGGAGGGTTAGCCGCTTGCAGCCAAACTAGCAACAGCACAGTGCCCTCCTATAAAGTGCACTGCAAACAGCTCTCCGGGATAGTTACACACAGTATATTCATCATCAGATCATCATCACTTCTTCTGGACCATCTACATTCAACCAACAACCAGTGATCAGCTGTTGGCAGCTGTTGTTGTTTTCTGCAACAGTCCATGCTGCCTGTGGTTTTCTTGGATTTTTGCTCCTCCCCTTTCCCCTGGAGAAATTTGGGAATAGTCTGCAGATCAGATGTAATACATGGAAAGATGCTCCTGCTTACAGGGGGAAAAAAAAGAAAAAAAATCCCACAACTTTTTCAGCCCCAAACTCCTCTAAACATGCCAATGCACTGGACACACCCATTCTGCATATATTCAGTATAAGCAGCAGCACGACTCCTGGGAGCCCAAGCTGCCCAGGGACACGCTGAGCACCAGCCCTGCTCACGGGCAGCAAACCCCAGGCCCGCGGGAGGGGACCCCGCACCAGCTGCGTCCGTTCGGCCTGCCCGCAAAGGGAAGGCTGTGCCACAGCGTGCAGCTCTGCCCAGAAGGCACAAGGAAAGCTGGACTTCACTTCCCCGTGCCTGGGTGCTTGTTTCGGTAAACGGCACCTTCCCCAGCAGCATTTCAGGATTTACCCTAATTGCTCTGTCAGATGCAGATCTGAGGCATGTATGTCTGGGATGATCCAAGGTGTTTCTTTCCCAGCCTTTCTGGCTACTTTCAGAATATATTTCTGAAAGCACTTGAAAGTTTGTGGGGTTTTTTTATTTTATTTTTGTTGATGATTTCTATTTCAGAGGCAGCACATGAACTAAAGTGCTGACCTTTTTCCTAACCTTTGACTGATCCTACCAGAGAAAAGAACATGTTGTTAACATTACTTACCTTTAATTCACTGGTTCTACACAAAACTAATGATCATCATCTAAAGCCTCTAACTCTCTACTCAGCAGTTTAATTAGAAAGACGATCATTGATTAATCCACTTGAGTTACTCCAGAGAAGGTGTGACTGAACAGAGATCACTCCACCCCAGGGATATGTGCATTAATTAGTTCTGCATTAAACTCCTTTCCTCTTTATTCAACTTCAAACAAAAGAGCAAAAACCCACAAAACATCAAAACCCCAAACTTTCATTGCTAAACTTCTGAGGTTTTGCTTTTTGGGGTTTTTATTTATTTATTTTACTTTATTCTTCAGGAAGTTTCACATTTTTCTTGCCGTGGATTTTATAGCTGTCTTTTAAAAAAAAAAAAAATACTGTGTTTTTACAAAATAAACAGACCCAGGCTAGAGGTTCGATGTGCCTTTGCAAAGCCCTGCCAGAGAACTGCAGTTATGAATTAGTCAGCTCAGGCACATAATGAAGGATGACACTGATACTTGGTGGGAACGCGCACAGCATTACATACATACCACAACTGAAACCAGGTATACTCCCATCCAGTGAGTGGTTTCAGTGTCCCATCTAGGAAGACAATCAAAGCAAAACCTTTATTTAAAAGGTTTCCTCACTCTAAGTTCTCATCAAAATTCCTCCAGCCACAGGCTGGCCTAGAGCCTGATTATGAGTCTTTTACCCCTGAAAAACAGGTAAGCCTTCTTTGACCATACCTGTGCACCACAGCCTGGTAAAGCTCATGCTTCACCTGCTCTTAGGGTCACAACTCTGTCTGCTGATGCTCTGAACAGCAAGAAGGACTGGCTAACTTTTCTCTTCCCATGAAAATCCCCTCGTGGTCTCCACATGCGAACAGAAAGCATCCCCACTGTCCTGTGACCAAGGGGGAAGGCATCTCCTTTCCACAGGTCTAGGGACAGAATAGCTGACCTCAGGTGATTTCAAGCAAATAACTCTCCTGCTCCATCTCCCTTTGTCCAGGAAGGTGTCCTGCAAGGTGGCAGGTGGAGTTGGTGACTCAGCTCTATGCACAGGAGCAGCCCAATCTTTCTCCTGGTCACCAGAAAGTGACACTAGGAAGGCAGTCATGGGGCAGACCGGACAGCCAGCCTAGGCAAGACAGGGAGGGAGGAGCAGGGCTCTCTCTTCTGCATCCTAAATTACATGCTTTATATTATCTCTTCTCCTGGGGGTGCTTCTTCCCATACTTGGCATTATTTATTTACTTTCAAAGAACAAGCCACCACACAGGATACACCACAGCCCCACAGAACTCCTGCTATGGGGTTATAAAGGATTTTTCCATTGGCCTCTGTCAACTTGAAATATAATCAATACATAGCATCAGCAGAAGTCAAGCGAGAAAGCTGATTCTACATCAGCATGCCATTTTAAGAGCATACAGAATCAATCCATTGTGAATCCCTTCTCTGCTGCCATTATGTCTGCTGGTGGAAAGTTTTTTTCTAAAATTGTTTATTTTGAGGTTATTTCATCATCAACAGGCTATGGAGAAAAGAAAGTAGGACTGTTATTGCAAAGGACTGGCACTGATAACTAAGTCTTACTGAGGCTTCTAATGGTCTTACCAATACCCATAGATCAGAGTCTAGTGATGCAGACTTAGAAAGAGGGCAACCGATGGGGAAGCGACACAGAAATACCAGAATTGAGCCTGATCTACATGAGGTCCACCACAAAACCACTGCTTTCTAGTGAAGGGATTAGATCTGCAGAGAGCATAAGTGAGGCCCCATCACCAGCTTGGGACTCAATTCCAAAACATTTTTGCAGTGAAGCAACTTGAGAAAATAAACATTCCTAGCCAGGCAGAGATCAGTCATAAACCTTTTCTGAAATGGAGATGAACTCTCTTATTGTGTATTTAAAGCAACACTATAAACCAGGCCGTATCTATATAAAGCAACACTGTGAGCTTAAAGCAACAGCAACATTATTCTCTGTCAGAGCTCAGGCTGAAGACCCCAGAAAAGATCCATGAACAGCACTACTGTTCAGGACCAGGGGAGAAAAAAAAAAAAGAAAAAAAAAAAAAAAAGCTCTTAATTTCTTAACGAAATTTCAAAAGAAATGAAAAGCTTTTGCAGAAAAAGTTAGACATTATTTCTGTGAAATTCTCCATGAAGCTAACAAAGAAAGCCAAAAAAGGCAAAAAAAGTTGCACGTAGAAAGGTGAGCCTCAGATTTCCATAAAGCTAACAACATTATCAACAGGCCATTGCTCACATTTGGTCGTGGATACCAATTTTAACACTTAGATATCTACATTTTATAGATACCGTGCTGTAAAAAGTGCTTCAGAATATACTCCATTATCTTATATTTTTGAAGCACTTTACTATCCCTTTTCTAGCACATTCCTCTTGTGCATGACATAAGGTACTAAAAAATATACAAGAAAACAGCCTAGTATTTTAATTCTGTCATCAGGACATTCATAATTGATGAAAAGCATCAGAAATGGTGTGTAAAATTGACTTCAAAATATTAACCTGAATTATAGGCCAAAAATCTGTCTTTGTGCTTAAAAACGTTTGAAAAATTCAGCACATCAATATAAACATTTAAGGGAAACACTGGAGTTCCTCCTCATTACTCAGCACCTAAACTCCCTGGGAAGTCACCCACCATTAACTCCAGCTGCCAGGCAGACAAATCTATAATTCACCACACTGATTAAGTCTTATCTAAGATTTTGTAACGTAGGGTCTTGAACTGCTTAATTGTTTTAGTTCACTCTACAACCCTTATGGGTTTTTTTCCCCAAATTAAAAGCATAAAGTTGACACTGATGATAACATTTCCACTCACACAAGTTTTAATTAGTGGCATTCTTGTTGGTTGGATCATGCTTTGAGATGGGCAGTCTTAGTGCTAAGGAACAATCCTTACAGAATATCCTAGTAGCCTGAGTAGGCTGAAAATGCTAAATGGTGTTTCATGACTGCTGCAGGTTGCTAGGACATCATGGTAACATTCACCTTTGGGTGTGAAATGTGAATGCAAATCCGAAGGGTGACAAAACATCATTCTTCATCACAGTTGACACCAAAGATTAGCAGAAAGGTTGTAAAACCAACCTAGTCATTTATACTCAGCAAGCAATTACCTATTTATTGCAATCCTGAGGTATTTCTTAGCCCACTAACTTGGCCAACACTAGAGGCGCTTCCCTCTCCCTTTCCACCTCACCTGCCCAAATATAAACCCTCCCTTCCAGAAAAGCTCTTGGTGCCTTTCAGAGATCATGACTGAGACAGGCTGGGGGA
>KL267455.1:0-49341 GCA_000699545.1 Podiceps cristatus
GTACTCTTACTACTTGGTCTGATGCTTCTGAAACACATACAGCAGACTTGAGAACATCTCTGCTGCATAAGTGTCCCTTACAGCCCAACTAGAAAGGCTATCGAGTTTGATCACATCCCTTCCCTTTACAGTGACACTAATGGATGATAGTGGCTACAACAGATGAGCAGAAGTGCTTCAAGTATGTCTTCTACCAGATGTGGAAGAATCATCTGAAAGGCTTTGCATATGGGAGTGGAACTGTCTTGATGTCAGGACCACAGCTCTCTGGAATGAGTTTTTGCTGGAGTGGGCCCACGGTATGGCAGAAGGAATAGATAGATACCATTAGATACCATTCTGGTGTTTTGAAGGTTGTGTAACATCCAGGTGAAGGGACTGATGGCGATACCATTAATGATTAACTTAGCTCACTTTACCCTGACAATACTATGATATGGTGAAATAGGATGTCTGTTTCAGAACAAACCCCAAGGTGACTGATAGTCTGCTTTGTTAACGGCCCTGAAGGACTGTTTAGTGTTGCCAAAAATAAGTGAAACTAGAGGAAAGGTAATTTCCGCAGGGAGAGGTCATGACCACTGGCTCAAAGAGGTGACTGATAGTCTGTTTTGTTAACGGCCGTGAAGGACTGTTTAGTGTTGCCAAATTTAAGTGAAACTAGAGGAAAGGTAATTTCCGCAGGGAGAGGTCATGACCACTGGCTCAAAGACTCAAGACGCACTCAAGAAACGTGCTGACCCAAAAAGTTAAGGAAGTAAAGGTCTCAAAAATCATAGTGGGCATGTGTAGTTATTTACATGGCAGGCAAAGAATTTTGACCAGTCATTTAATAGAATAACAACGAATATGCATTACATGATTAAATACATTAATGTCTTGTGTATCAATAATGGTTAGCTTATACCCACAGTGTGCTGGTTTGTACCTTGCACCCGTATCTGCGCATTGACATAATAAAGGAAAATAGCTCGACTCTGCATGTAAATTTTGCGATGAAGGCTGGGTAATGGACCCAAGTTTTTGGGACAGCAATGGTACTGTATTTCAGAACGACCACTGTCTCAGTAAATAGGTTGCTTCCCGGAGACATGGCAGACTTCAAGCCTTCTCTTCACCTGTTTTGGAACAAGTTTAGATTTGGGCTTAGGTTTCCTAGCATCCTAACAATCAAAATGTGTGCTTATTCTTTCTTTCTGGCTGGTATTTTTGAAGGTATGTCCTCAAGATTTTATCTTAATTCTGAAGCAGTAGTTGGGAAGGGTGAAAGACTTTTATTTTGACATAATTTTTATCTTAATTCTGAATCAGTAGTCGGGAAGGGTGAAAGACTTTTATTTTGACATAAACATGACAGTATGAGTTACCCTTTTACATTAGGATTTACCCATTTTTTTCTCCTAATTAAAGCACTTTTGTAAGTACTGATTAAGGGTTTTGCATGCCACCTGTTTTTTCTCCTAATTAAAGCAGTTTTGTAAGTACTGATTAAGGGTTTTGCATGCCAGTTAGTTTTTAAAAATAATGTACAGTACAATCAAAACAATTGTTATAGGTGCCAACAAGTATGAAATAGTTTCTATTGCATGGCTGTGCAGCATTAATGTACCTTTTAAATGTTTTAAGCAGGAAGAAAAAGCTTTCAAATACTTCAAAATATTTTACATCTTTCTTTTAGAGAAGACTAGAGCAAATAATAGAGGGAAACTGTAGATGAAATGTTTTAGACATGGAAGAGGAGAGCTAAATTATCACAGGGTCTGTCAAGAGTTAGAGAGCATGTCTTTCCACTTGAGCTGACTTACAAGAACTCCTCCAAGTAAGAAACTACACAAGGGTATAAAAATGGAAGAAGAGGGAATCTGACTGATTACATTTGATGACAGTGTGCTTTAGTGGAAGGACTTGGGAATGGTCTGAGGACCAAACTGACCATCCACGTGTCTGTTAGACCTGGAGTATATGGTTAAGATATGGCTGAAGGTCACTTTCTTGAGCTTATGACAAGCTTGGTGAGAAAGAATGCTAAGCAGTTAAGATACTTCTGTAGTCACTCGGGCCGGTTGTCTGTTTACTACCAATTGTCATTTCTGCACACAATGCTGTACGAGTCCAATACTCTGACCAGGTTCTTGTAGATATCCCATGCATGGAGCCTGTAATGTTTAATATAAAATTTACTTACTTGAAGAAATTTGTTCTTACATGGGATTTTTGGTTTAGCCAATGGATGTAATGTAAATTACACTTAGCAAAATACAGCAATTGCAGTACGCAGCTCAATCACAATACCAATGTGATTGCCATTACTGGTCTCTGTAATACAGTCCTGGTCATGACGCTGGGCATCCCCTGTTGCTGGGAAGGAAGACATGGGTTGAAGCCAGCTCAGGCCACTTGCTTTCTTTGGAGTTTTTTCTTCTTTTAGTAGTTTACTTTCTATACTCTGTTGGGCTGAGCCATGTATTACACACACACTCACACTGGTCTGGCAAACTCAGGGAGACATTCACACTCTTTAAATGAACTCATGGAGAAACATTTATGCCACCAGTTGACCCACTCAACCCTTGATAGCTGTTTATCTAAACAAAGGTCATCCTTGGGTCCCCTTTGTGTTGAGACTGAGTTGGCTTCCTTTGCAACAGGGCTGGTTAGTCAGACCTTGCGGTATTCCCAGAGCTTCAGGGGCTCATGCCCCTGCCTGTCTCCCCTGAGCCTTTCTCCATTGCAGGGAGGGCTTTACTGGTCAGTCAGAAATGCACAGGCTGCTTTGTGAAGCACTGGCTGCTGCTTAGGCTGCTTTTAAAAATTAGTGAAGACATAACCCCAGTGTCCAAATACAAATACTCTCCTCTTTGAGCATATGATCTTTAATAAATTATTATTAGGATTTTAATTTTTACTGTGATATATATAACTCGTTGATGTCTCAGACAGCATACATACATATTCACACACAGGTAATCCGTATTATGGCATTGTTTTAGAGATGTTTCTGAATTTGTGCATAAATAAGAATGACACGTGCAATCTGGGCTGAAAGAATGCATCCTAAACCCATTCCATTATGCTCCCTTGTGTTTGCCAACAGAAAGTAGGAAAGTTATTTCGTAAAGTCTCTATCCCATATTTATTTCAAGGCGAACCTTGTGTTTTCAGTTCTTAATATGCCTTATTTCAGTCACCATAGTCTTGAATTTGCCTAAGTATTAGAGGACAAAGAAGTGGTTAAACAGTTGTCTTTATTGTCTGAGGCACGTGTCCTTGAATCTCCTGCAAAGACTTCTTACAGAAAGGAAATCTGCCTTCAGAAGCCTTGTAGCAATCACATCCCATTCCTTTGTACTTGGAGGGGTGTATGGATTCTCTCCCTCTCTCTCTTTCTGTCAGGCAAAATGAAAGATGCTCTTATGTTTCTTGTATGCTTTGTTTAGGTAGAAAATTTATACATTACTAGAAGCAGGCAGACGTGTTGTCCTTGCCCTGTATTGTTTTATTTACACATTAACTGTCTGGGCTAAGGTAAATATACCTGTAGAAAACCTTTCCCTTACGCAATGCGTTGTACAAGGGTTTGTTCATGACAGGATGAAAGACCATCCGCCCACCTAATAATGATACTAGCACCTCCTTGCCATGTCTACAGGAGAGCATTTGGAATGGTCTCATGAAGCCTTTAAGACGGAATGGTTGGTGAAGTTACCTACCAAATACAGGTAAAGAAATCCCTACCTGAAGACAGGAATGTGTTCAAGTATCGCTACATTTGTTCTATCCTGGACTGGAACAAAAGATTCTTATCTGAGAAAAAGAGTCCCAGTTCAACAATGTAAAATTTTAATCAAAGCAAAAAACAAGCAGTTAAATCAAACAGACCTGAAAACCAGAAAGCTTTGTTTCAGTTTTTGAAGTCTTTTTTGAATAATTATATTCCCTGAAACTGGAAATGATCTATTTTTATGAAAGTTTTGTTTTCTTGAATGAAGATTTATTTTTTTAAAGAAAAAAGAGCTTATTTCCAGAATATGTTTAATATATCTTTTTAATATACCTTTAAGCAGTAACTAAATTACAAATACAGTACCATCTTTTAGAAATCACATTAAATACCACTACAGCACAAATATCTGACTAGGAGGGAACAACTCTACCTCAAAAAAAGATTCTCTGAAGTGATTAAAGCAGAGAAAAATGTGCAGGATACTTGCCATACTCAGAAATAACACTGTGCAACCCAGTAAAAAATAAAACTACTTAACATTGTATGCGTTGTGGAAGAACTGTTACCTTGGATGATTTTCAATAGGTATTTTAATATGTCATATTAATGATTTCAAAACACTCAGATGTAACTCATGTCTTTTGCTTAATTTATCTGATAATAGTTCAATACTATAGTAAGTGACCAAAGCCCATTTAGAACATCTCTGAGTATTAACTTATATATGTGCCACTAATAGCCCAGAGATATAGGTCCCAAACAGCAGCTTAGCTAATTTAGTAAGCAGTGTGTAAGTATGTGTAAATATAACTGGATTAAATTAATCAGATAAATTAGATAAATATGGAACTAACCAGTATTTGTGGTGAAATTAGCAAGATATATAAACAAAATCTTCCCATTTCTATATTTAGAGGTGGTGAGATATTTAGAAGAATATAGGTATATGATTGATGTATTGATCTGATACATGCCAAAGGAACTAGATGTCATCTGGACTACACAACGTAGGAATCAAGATCTTTGAGTTCAGGATTCATATCTAAATAGCCCAATGCATGGCTTTGTTATGAACACATTTCATTAAATTTTAACATAACATTTAAAACTGGCAAAATGTCAGACATTATAAGTACAAAAATTATGTATTCCTGGGAATAGATCAAATAATAGGAAGGAACTTCATGGTCAGTGAACCTCAAATGGTAGACTAGATGAAAGATGGTAACAATAAGGCCAATGAATATTAAATGAAACAAATTATAGGAAAGAAAAAATGAAATTAGGAAATTAGTTTTAAAAGGGTATCTAATAAGTTCAGTTTAATAGCCAGCCCTTTTAAAATAATATTACAGGCTTTTCAGCTTGCTCACATCCTAATGCAACTCAGCCTTTTCCATTTTAATCTGTGCTTTGATTCATATTCAGATACTGTAGCCATCATGGCAAGATTAAGAAAAATGTAAATAATATTTAAATTCAAGATGGCTTGGAGGATTTTGTTAATGATGAATATAATAATCCTAAATGTTCCTTTCATCGGTGGTTTAGAAAACTAATACTGTCAAGTTCTCTTACAATAAAAATATCTTCACCCTGTGTTTAGACAGAGTATCCCGAGCTTGGTACGCCTGGATACTACGGCAGTGTTTTTCCTTAAGTTTACATAGGGCAGATGTGGTATGATTCAGCTTGTAAACGACAACATCAGTTTATAAATTAAGAAAAATAAAGTCAGTGGAGAAGTGTAACCTAGTCTGAAGAATGCTCTAAATTACCCTGGCATGTTTTCAATAAACTGCGTCTACTAAGCCTGAGCTGTAATTGGCACTTAAGGAACATTCACAATGTGCTATCTCTTCATGTATTAGGAGAGACCAAAGAGATAGTGGGTCATTATGTAAAAATTGGTAATTAAGAGCAAGCAATTTTCCAGTTAATTTACATCTTCATTATATACTGAATATTATTTAGTTTTCTGTGTCCTTTTTGTGTCTCATAAACTTGACCCAAGGGATCCTACACTGTTAAAAGACATATAAATTATAAAATAAGACATATATTTAACTGACTCATTGAACTTTTGTTGTGATTAATGATTCTTCCAGCAATCATTGCATAAGGGAAAACATTTCTTTTTAAGTAAATAATGTTCACTACCTTTTAGAGCTGCTGTCACTGAAAAAAAAAAAAAAAAAAAGTACTGAAATGTCTGCATTCTTTGATGAGCTCTCTGAGGGCATCTTGTAGCTTTAAATTAAACTGATCAAATAGAAAGTGATTTACCCTTCAAAATACTTTAACTGATTTGACTGCAAAGAAAAATAAAGACATTCCATGCAGTTATGAGGAACTGATGGCAGGCTAAATTTCAGGACAAAAAGGATTGATTGTATTATCAAAATTGAAGTTTTCCTTATGCGATTTATAAGGAAATATAGGACTGTTAATGAAACATCCAACTTTGCAAAAAAAGAACAAACTGTGCCACGTTTACTTACTCAGATGTAGCATGCTTACACCTTTATTCATTTAGATGTAGCATAAATCAAGGTTGAAAACTGTATGCAGTCAAAGATGAGGTATGGTTTCTCTGATAATCCGAGTTTCCCATGGGATTGATGACGTTCTGCTTGAAGCTAATGGGAGACTCACCATTGATCTAAATGACAGATGCCTGTATATTTTGCAAATCAATTTCTATATGAAGGTTGCTGCTGATTGGATTTTGTTTTGATTTTTGAGGGATCATCTTTACCTTTCATAGCAGCTTCAAAGGTTTATCCTACTTTACTATGTATCCTTGTATGAATCGTTACTAGCTGCTGCTTTTAATTAACGTGATGATGAAGTTTTAATATTTTTCATGTACTGATTACTTCATTTATTAGCAGGATTCAGCCACTTCCAGACCTGACATTTTACACAGCCTTGTATTTAATGCTGATGAAAGGTGTCAATAAGGAATGATTTAGTAGACATTATGTATGAGTAACATTTTATTTTTCCCATGCCCCCTAAATTCTTGCAGAGGTGATTTTCAAGCAGGCTTGCAAAGAGAGACAAGTTAAAAAAAAATCACATAAAAATTTCACCTGTACATTTTCACTCCATACATTTATTTTCCATAAGCAAAGGAGAAAGAGAATAGTTGTTAATTTTCAGTCAACTAAGTGCTATAGCAAAGACATACCAAATTACAGGAATGTAATTTATTATTGACACGGACTTTCTCTATTGGTTATATACCAGTACTGTAACACATAGACTGTAAAATGCAGTGGTGCGTCATGCAGTGAAAAATCTAAATTTGAGGATTAAAAAGTGTGATTTCTTTCTTGAATAGCTTTAGCAAAGTTTCATTTTTAAACAGGACAAATAATTCCTGTTCAGTGGAAGAATAGAAACTGTTGTATTAAAAGGCAAACTAGAATGTGATACAAGGTGAGTTTGAATGTTTAGTATCTTAACAGCACTAAAAAGTTCCACTTTTACTTCTTATAGTCAATAGGTTAGAGAAATCATTAAGTAAATACCTTGATCTTTTACAGCAATCTGTGTATTCATTGTCTGTTGCCAAGGCTTCAGCACAGTTTGCTGTCAATAAGGTTGATCTCCCATGTAAAAATAAGGATTTTTGTTATACAGAGCTTCTGTTGGATCCATGCAGACAAGTTCATTTGCCTCAGTCTTACAGAATAAGGTATAAAGCATTCTAATTCCTACACCTCTCTTCATGTACACCTAGTTCATTTTTTTCCTCTCTTCCTTTGTTTGAGTACATAATACATACAATGGATATAAAGCACTATCAGCCTAGTAATCAAATAGACTTTTCATTGCGAAGGTAATTGCTTCTTGAGTGATGATCACAGACCTTCTGACTAGCCCTGTATCCCGCCATCCACATTACGTTTCATTTTGTAGGAAGAATTACATGGTCTGGAGTGTTCTCAGAAGGCCAACGAATCTAGGATGAGTGAAATTAAGAAAAAGGCATGTTTTAGATCTTATGTGTGAAATGCAGACCTCATTTGAAGTCCACAACATCATTTTGGTTGAAAACAGTATTTAAAAAAAAGCGCCTTTTCAGAAAAAATTATCCTCCAAGCACTTTCCTCTCATGTAAATTAGCAGAGTTTCAGCTCTTAGATCTCCCTTGAGTTCTGTGTAAGGAAACATGCGGTTTGTCAGGCAAACAGATACCAAAATTTATAGAGTACTTTAAAAATTAAAACCAATGCCCCGAATTCCATTTCAACACTTACAGTACTTACATAGCAACCCAGAGTTCTGTTTAAAATACTTGCGGCGCAAATACGAGTTTTGGTAAATTGGGAGTTGCTACCTGGCCTAGGTTAAGGTTCCAGTGATCTCAGGAAGGAACTCTTCATCCAACATGTTGCATTAATTTACTTTACATATAGAGAAAAATAGCACAGTACCCGAATCAGAAAGAAGTAGTAGTTCTCGTATTCTTCAGTGCAGGTGGAAAAGCCAAACACTTTTCAGAGACTTGCTTTTAATAGTGCAATCTCAGAACAGACATGAAAAACCCCCAAATCCCTCATATGGAGATACTGCAGTCACCTACAGGAAAACAAAGCAGCTTAGTTGCTTGTATTTAATGTATGGATAATGCTAATTTAGTGTATGGATAATGAACGTATCAGACAAAGCCCACTCAAAACACTGGTACTGACAGAGTATAAATTTTACTTACTATAATTAGCAGATGAGAAGTGAACAGCTTAAAACTTAAACCTCTTTCATTTAAATTCAATATAAGAGTTAATTAAAGAAAAAGGAGCCTTGTCACTTCTTGACATCCTTTCCAGAGGTCTTTATTTGCTATCTAGAAGTCAATTACTTAAAGTATTCAGAAGTCCAGAGTTAAAAGATCAGGCTAGTGACACAAATCAAGATGTGGTCACTGCCTTCAGTCTGAACCAAGGTGGGTGAGTATAGGGAAATGAGAAAGGTCTTGGTAAGTTCAGCGAAACCCATAGCTACGTTCAGCCGATGTCTGATGCCAGATGTTTCCAGTGATTGTGGGAGAAGCCAAAACCCGCTAACGATTCAGTGCTATGCTTAGCAGTACATAATCTTCTCACTCCCAGAGCACTTGTGGTTTTACCTGTTGTTCATGTCACCTGGAGGTAGATGGCTTTGTTAAGAAGGTAACAAATAGATGCCCAATTAGATGTGTTGCTGAGTATCTTCTCTGATTTCCTCACGTAGGGACATATAAGATTTCTAAGGCATATACTTTTCCAAAGTATGTAGTAGTTCAAAGAAGGGTATGTTGAAATTGAGCTAGATTTTTCTCTTTTCTTTTTTTCCCCCCCTTTTTCTTTTCCCCACATTCAAACTGCCTGTAAATTATTTAGAAAGAGCTGCTCTTGACTCTTGATGTCTGTTGTAAAGACATTTAAAAGTTGCAAAGAATAAATTTTGAGACTTCCAGAAGTTACAAAGCCATGCTCCTTGCTTGGAAGATTTAGGATTTTACAAAGTGTAAAGCAGATTGCATATGTGAAAGTTTTAAAGAATGACTCCTCTGTGTGACCAAGTACAGAAAAACTGTAAGCCTTGGGTTTTTTTCTGTAGTAATAATGTTTCACTTTACTTAAGAGTCAGAGTGTAAATCACCACAATTTTAACTTCATATAGTAATTTATATCTCAGTAAAGGAATTGCAAAGCAGATGCAAAATGCTGTAGCAAACTTTCCCATCTCCTTAGACCAATAGTAGCACTTTATTCTCAGTTTGGCTGGTAGAAGCATTGTGTAGTGAAGAGGAGAAAGCCATGAGAGTCTTTTATGTCATTTATTCTTCAGGATGAGTGCAGGAAAATTAGATTAGAGTCTTGAATGTTCACCTGACATAGCATAGCATGAGCCAAGCATAACACCCATCAGTCTGAAGATCTAATAGACTTAAAACATTTTAAAAAAGGCAAGGAAAATATAGACACCCTACCAATCAAACAGTTGCTTTGGAAGCTTCTGAAGTATAGGCTTGAGGTAAAGTGTTTGGAGATGAACTTGTAAATATTGAAATATTGTCTCAAGGTCCTTGGCATGAGTGTGCTGAAATGCAAGTAGGTTATTTCTGGGAAAAAAAAAAAAAAAATTAAAAAATAACAATGCAGAACTTGCAGCTGTGCTGTCTTTGACTGAAGTATCTGAGCTTCCTTCCTATGAGCATAATACTTTGATCAGAAAAGATTGATTTTTTTGTTTGTTTGTTTATTTGCTAGTTTTCCAATCGTTATTGTTAACAGCAGTTCCCTCTTCTTTAAGGAGCAGGGGCTGGCAGCATGTCAAAATCTCAGTATATTGTTATGCAGATGGCATATGTACTAGGAAAAAAAAAATAAATTAAACCTGTGATGCACTACTGCATGTCAGATATGCTTTTCAGAGATAAGAGAATCCCATTACAAATGCTGATTTTTTCAAAATTATTATAAATCATGACCAATATTCACTGAATACTAAAAATTCAATAACAGTATATACCATTTCAATGGTACTGCCTTCAGAATTGATGTGATACTGAGTTACCGCCTGGCAGCCCTTCAGAGTAAGGATATTTTTAATATCTCGGGTCATGTAAAACTAAACAGGTTAACTTAAAAGCCTGTGCACTGTCATTTGTACAAACTGCCAATAAGCATCACAAGGTAAGCACTTTTCTCCTGTGCTAAGGAATGCCACCAAGAGGATCATTTTTCTTCTCTTCTTGGATGAATCCAATTGTTTCACTCAATAGGGTTTCAATGCAGCTAACAGCATTCTGTGCACTCAAAGATAAGGCGTGACCAGCAGCAAAACATAACCCAGGTCTAATAAGAAATTCTTTAAATTCATGGTTCTTCTCGTATACCACACGTAATTAAATTCACATACATATATATGGAAAAATGACTGCCATCAAGAAAAAAAAACACTTTAAGACTAAAGGGCATTTTAATACTCCTCTGTAATCTGAAAATCTTTCTGTCCAATTGTGAATGTGAGAGGCTAGAATTTGCAAAAAAAAAAAAAAAAAAAAAAAAAAAAAAAAAGAGGCATTGCAGTATTCCCACAAAGTGAATATAAAGCTTTAGGCCTTTTAAAGAATTTAAACATGTTTTGTAAGATACGTACAAATAATTCAAGGAGCTTTGTGTAGATATACATTAGAAAATTAAGTGTCTGAATTAAGCTCCCTGTGATATTTAAAACTCGTAGAAATAAGCATTTTTTAAGCTGTCAGACTATTAAATTAGGTACTTCTGTCCATCATTTAGTAGCAGTGTGTGCATAACGACACGCACAGCTTTGGAGAAAGAGACTGATCAGAGTCATACGCTTTAGGCATTTTCGTATTGCTAGGAGGGACTTATTTTTGCTCTGTTCACAATTTTGGTATTTACGTGCAGAGAGTGGAGAAGTGGAGAGTGCGATGGGATGTGCGTGGCAACTGGGTTAGAACTGGGAACTTGTGCGTTGTGCCCAAGATTATTCCTAACAACCACCTGTCCCCATTTGCTAGCTATGGAGATTCGATTTGACAAGAAATAGAAAGGCTCTGGGAAATACTGGAAGAACAGAGTAAACTGTCAGTCCTTCAAGCTGTGAATTAATCATGCCAGGGAGGCAGAAACACCTCACAGCCCTTAAAGCCGCTAAAATTATGACTGAAGTCTGTATGTGTAGACCATATTGTTTCCAACAGTAAGAGAGCTGCCTTCAGACAGTGCCTGTAGGAGGCCTAATTAAGTGAAGCACAGTGTTACGCGAGCCCGCGTGTCCGGTCCGGATCGTGTCATGTCGAATCTAATCTCTTGCCTAAACAAGCATGGACAGGCGGCTTTTCAGGAGCCTGAGTTTGTAATGGCTGGAGATGAGTCAGGCCTAATGTGCCGTGTTCGAGATGAGATGATCCTCACAGAGAGCCACCTGGAGAGCTGTCCTGTGCGTGCCTCAACTCATCGGGCTCTGAACAAGCTGACTATCCCTGGCCCAAAATGATTTTATGAATTTGGGCTGCATTTCCGTGTAGCAAAGAAAGGCTCTTGGGGTACAGTTTCCTGGGAACCAGCTGCAAGAGCTCACTGGGTCCAGAGCAGCCAGATCCAATGGACCAACTCTGCAGACTCAGTCCAGTAAGTCTGGCTGAACCCAAACTCTTTGAAGTTATTGTCCTGTGCTCCCTGATTCAGTATGATTTGGGGTTTTCATTTTCATCTCCCTCATTACCCTGTGCAATTACATAGTGCCTATTGCCTGTTACTTTTTGCGTGTAGAATGGGACAAGTTTGATTGCTTAGGAAGATTTTTCCCAGATTAATAGCTGATCTCATTTATTTCTAATGCACACTTTTAAACTTGGTGAAACCCTCATTTAGCAATTACACCTCTAGTATGAAATTTTACCATGCATGCTGCAGGGAAAAAAGTCATTAAGGATCTCAACCAAGTTCTCTTGATGCATTTGGTTTCTCTCTCTCTCTCTCTTTTTTTTTTTTTTTAAACTAGAGTTGGCAAAGACCTTTGTTTATCAAAATCAGAAATGAAAGGAAAGCTTATAAACTGCCCATTTGTATAATGAGCCTGTAATTATGTTAGCATTCAATTTTATAGTCAAATTAGAGACTGACTTTCCTTTATTCAGCACTGAACTTCACTTACACTTTCCCAGCATGTATAATGAAAAAAATAAAACTCCTTACATGTCATGTATTCATGTACTTGTTTGTCACCTTAGCTGCTGGTTTTGTGACAGTTCTCACACAAAATCTTCTTCTCTGGTCATTCTGAAATGTTTATAAATCAGGAAGAAAAATGGCCCTGAAGAGTCAGCTGAGGCTTCCTCTTGAACAACACAGTGTTTTACTTTTCTTATTTACCTTCATGTGAAGTAAGATTTAGCAGAAACAAATGTCAGGAGCATAACTGAAAAGTGTTGCTCTCTTGACATCTGGGACTGCAGCAAAATTTTCAATTGCAGAATTTTGAATCAATTATAAGAGGAATGTGACAAAAAGCTGTTTCTGTCCTGACTGCACTTCTGTACTCTGAGAGTAGTTTGCTGCATGTCTCTTGCTTCCTCAGAAAGGAATGAGCTTGAGATTTTAGAAATACCTGAGCATCAGGACTTAGTTTTGCATTTATCTCTGCAAGTATTGTAGCCCATTAAAATGATTGCAGAATGCTTTTAGGAACTGAATTTTGGCAACTTAAATATATATATATATGTGTGTGTGCGCGTGTGTGAGGGTGCAGTATTTATATTACTTCATTTTTACTGTCCTTTTTCCTAAAATTCCCAACCAAAGGTGTACCTAATGAGACTGATCTTTAATCACACAGTAACTTCTACAGAAAACATCAAAACTGGCAGAGCTTGTGCTACTTCACATGAGCCGAATTTACTGGCATGAGTAATTTTTTTTAGGGATAGAGTAAGTTCTCTGTCTTTCTCTCCCTCTGTAAGAGCAAAGAGCGATGAAGGGGAAGATGGAGAACTGACAGCAGCTTATTGACATAACTGGTGTTCCCTTGCTTACCTGTAAGAGATGTGGTTTTTGATGAATGCTCTGAATATTAAGTATTTGATTTCCCATTTGCCTTTAAATTTAGGCACAAGGTAGTGTTACGGAAGTGAAAACTAGTAGGATCTGAATTCAAGTTTTAATCATTCCAATGTTTTTCCTGTACCAAATCTTATAATTATTTCCCTCACAGCTTCCCAGCATCCACCAACATAGCATGTGCTATGTCATAGCAAGTTATGACATTACCAGCACTGGGGTGCAGATCCGTCTCCGCAAAAAAAGGACATAACTTTGCAGATTTTGCCTGTAGTCAGAAAGCGAGGCTGGTTTTGTGACCCATCGTTTCATCCTGTTTTTTTCTTCTCAGGTTTTTCAGTCATTTTCTGCTACCTCTCCTTGCTTTGCATCTGATTAAAAAGTGCTCAGACAATTTTTTTGTAAATATGCCAAGCCGTGATAGCAACAATCTAAGTAATATGTTCTCTCGCAGCACGTGGTCCTGAGCTCATTCTCTCTTCACAGTATTTGGTAACATAAAAGAAGTTTGGTTCTGAACTGCTGTATTTTAAGAATCTGATATTTTATGAGTGAGTTGGGCAGAATTCCAGTAAAAAATTGATTTCCCTTATGAAACTCTACAGTGAAGTTTTATGAATAACTGTGCTTTGGCTGTTACGTTTTTCTAATAAACCTTATGAGAATGTTCTGAAGAATTTACTAGAAACTGGTAACTTTGTGCTTTTTAATACAGTCAGAGTGCAATATATACTCAAAATTATATAAAATTATTACTTTTAAGCATGCTGTAGAATCAGTATAGATGCATATGAAATTTTTAGGTATTAGTTCATTCTAGGATTCACATCTATTTTAAGTTGCAATAGGAATCCCCATCATGGATCATTTTCTTACAGTTCAGGGCGTATTCTGGGTTGCCCGACATGGAGAAGTAAAAGCGAGATAGCTTATTAAATTCATTCCAGTTTAAGCTATCAAAAACTTCTCACTAAAGATGTTTCAAGTTACTTTAGAATATCTAAAGCAGAACTTTCTTCTGCTATTTCATCTCTTTTCTCCCTCTGTTTTTCCTTTCTTTTCTGATACATCCATTTTCTTACTCCATTAGTGAAAAGTTATCGCTTGGATATTGAATTGAGTTCAGATGGGTCTAAATGCTCTTTTGATCCATGTTGAATATTGTCTGGAAATCCCAATGAAGCTAAATTCTCATCTTTTTAATTCTTGACAAATTGCATGAGAAAGTTCTGAAGAACTTAATAGAAATCAATAATTTCTGTAGACCTTTTTTAATTATTATTATTATTTCTTTTTCTTTCCCCAGAAAGGATTAGAAGAAAAAGTTGCCTTTTTATCTTTCTCACTCATGTCCTCCCTAGCAGCTTTGTCTAGCTATCACCTTAGCATAGGTGCAGTGCTAAGATAATTTTTCTTGTACTGAATTTCTCAGCTAAGGATAACTGAAGTATAAGAGTTCTCCTTCAAATAATTTGTCCTGTGGCAACACACCTCCCATAGTGCCTGTGCTGTCTACTGCTGCCGGTGCTAGACTGGCTTGGTGTTACCCCATTATGGGAGTCTTCTGGGCTGATAAGGGTAGCTGTATGACTGTATTAAGCTGCATGTAAAATTCCTGCTATTTCTTTATTTCGACACACTGGAAATACTGCAAGAATATTGTTGCTTCTGGAAATTCTGGCCCTTGAGGAGCAGCTTGCTCAGAAAGGAGACTCAAACTAGTTTGAGCTTTAAAGACTAATGTTAAAATAAAAATAAAGACCAGTTACTAACATTTGGTTTTTTATGCTTCTCACGATAAAGCTGTTTTCAGGTCCATGGCACATGCTAATGAGGGATTTTTTTCCTGACTATCTAATTTGTATACTTCTTGCCCACTTTTGAAGGAATTGTGGGACTGGAAATACAGATTTTATTTCTGATGAGAAATCTGATACGTAACCTTGTGTCAGATGAGGATGTTTGCTGTTTGCCTGCAGATAGCATTAAGGCATTGGTACATAATTGGTGAAAAAGAAATCTCAAGGAAAAGCATTGCTTTTGTTTCTCTTCTTGTAACCTCATCTGTTCACTCCCTTGAAGACCAACAAATCAAAAAAGAGGAAAAATCTCAATAGTTCTGATTAACTGTGCCAGTGCGAGCCTTACTTCCTGTTGAATCTTTCTTTTCCTTTCTTTCTATAATGTATTTTTAAAGAAATATCTAGGTGATTCCAAAGCATGAATTTGATTAAGAACCTTTCTTAACTACAAAGTATTAGCACGAGAATTTCAAAAGACAGTTTCAGACCGAGTAATTTTCAAGGTATGCTAGATAGCTGCGGGAATATATGTTAGTCATCCCCGTTTTACTCCTGAGAAGAGTTCCTGTTGTTTACATCATTAAGGTATTGAATCAAGTTTTCTTGTGCATCATAGTTGTAAGAACTGATTTGGAAAACAAAAACTAAATCCTATTTGTTCATCACCAACTTTTGATTTTGCACTCCTTCCCTCCATCCTTCCCCACACTCCCTTATCTTCCTTCCACCTGTCCCAGCCCAGACACCTGGAAAAGCTGCCCCTGAGTGAAGTGGTGACCTAGTGCAGTGGCTTCCACAGACCTGTATTTCCAAAAAGATGAAACTGGCTCTCAGAGATGCCAGTTCCTAAATAGGTTGTATCACCATCTTCGACAGATGCTGTATTCCTTACATGATGTCAAGGATTTTGGTAGGTAGGGGCGGAACCCCTAATAGAAGAGTTTTGTTGTTGTCAAATGGAATAATGATTTGCTATTTTAGAATAGGTTGGAGAGGAAGAGAATCAAAACGCTCTGCAATTAATTCATAAGCTCTTCTAAGGTTCACCTGGCAATGATTTAGAAGAAGGGCCATTTACAATGTAGGTAGATAGCCATGATTTTTTGCTGATGTGGTCTTGTAATGTGGTCCTGTAAAAGAGCTCTCCTTTGTTCCTAAAGAAGTTATCTCAGAGCAACATTTACATTTATGATATTGATTAAATAAGTAGATAGTTGCCAAATATATCTCTGTAATAGTTTCATAAATAACAGCCGCCGCTCTGTAATTCCCATATAATACAAAGTGTGCGTTTGGTCTTTGAAAGAGGGAGAGATGGACTACAGGGACAAAGCTTAGAAGAATTGCGCTGGAAAAGAATGTCACATAACACGGGCAGGTTTCTGCCCCTCCATTAATGCTTTCCAAAGCCGAAATTTTCTGAGCCTTTTGTGGCCATTATTGCTTCAATCTTAACATGAAGGGTTCAATAAATTTTTACTCAAATCCTGCTTTTTGAATATTACAAGATGACATAATAAGTATGGAGACAGATTTCAAATTGTCATGTAAATTTCACCAGCATTAGCTTTCGGAATTTATTATTGCTTTATAATACTCATTGCTCCTAAGCCTCTTATTTATAGAGGCAGTGTTTGTATTTTGATTAACTGTGGTAAATGGAGAGATTAAGGTAATATTTCTTCTACGAAATCTCTTTACTCGGGAGCCAATAAAAAGCTAGGGTTTGTTATTTATTTTCTTGTGTTTGTGTATGTGCACGTGTATTTTAATTTCAGTACAAGTGCTCACAAGGCAGAATTGTTACACTTGGCCCAGGCCATCAGGAATCCTTGGAAACTAATCACGAAAATAGATGTAAAATAGTACAAAGGTACAAATAGTACAAAGTCAAATAGTACAAAAGTACAAATAGTACAAAGTACATACCACAAGAAAATAGAATGTCGCTGAGAGCTTTAAATAAATATCCCCCATCCTTCCTTGTAATTTCACAACAGGCTGAGCACGTTTTTAATAAAGGAGCCTGTTACACACCCTCTTGAAAATATGATATTCACTATTTTAAGTACATTTCCATAATGTTAGTAGATAATACATCAGTTCTGGATTGAGCTTGTGAGACATATTTTAAAGTTCAACTTGCAATATCCATGTTGTGTTGCCAGTACAAAACTTCTGTTCTTTCTCACACTTATGAATGATTTTTATTTTATTGCATTTCATGCTTATTTATTTCTCTTATT
The DNA here is from genome assembly GCA_000699545.1 of Podiceps cristatus. Lineage (NCBI taxonomy): Eukaryota > Metazoa > Chordata > Aves > Podicipediformes > Podicipedidae > Podiceps > Podiceps cristatus. The sequence continues at coordinate 17,357 of KL267455.1, forward strand.
TGCAAAGTGTATTATATCTGTATTTCCTCTTGACCAGCACAGTCTGTGCATTCTAGGAAGTGCAATGAGAAAAATGATACTATTCTAAGCTATCAGTTGTGTCAGAATGGGATACAGCGAGGACAGATGTGGGAGTATTGTAATTATTCTTTAATTATTCATATAAATCTTCTGCAAACATAAATGTTGGGTTTTTTGTTTGTTTGAGGGTTTTTTTGTGAAGTTCTTTATAATTTTTAGGATATTTTTAAAACTTTAAATATCAATATTTGAATTAAAGAGGCATTTTAATAATTACCCTTCTGTAACTTAGCTTTTTGATTTATCTAAGATAATATACTTACAGTTTATGTATTTTTTAAAATTATAGTCAGTATGATGCAGGAGGGCATGGCTCTAGTCCATTCAGACAGCAAATACAACTACTTTCCCATTGGACAAATACAGATATATTTATATACGTATATGCGTGTGTGCAGGTGTGCTTGTGTGTACAGCTGTGACAGTGCAAGCAGGGCAGTGAAAGAAAGCCAAACTCAAAAGGGAATGCAAACTACCTGTTACTGTTATTTAACTGGTCATCAGAGAAGCCTGGTGATCTTGAGTAGGAATACTCTAGTTCACTAAGCAGGTTTGCCAGGTTCTGGAGATAAGGCAGGTATCTCATAACGTTCCTTCGGCAATAGTATAAAATTGTTCCCTTGGCCCTCAGAAAAACTGCTGTCATGAGTCTGTAGGCAAGCACAGGATTAAGTCACCCCTTGAAGCAAAAGTGCCTGATATTGGGAAAGTCTGGATCTGGACGAGAAACCCAAAATAAAGATTTGCCACATTGTCTTGCAGTGCTTCATCAGGAATCTTTCCAATACTGTCCTGGGGAGGCTCCCATTATAGTTTTCAAATTCCCTTCTTTCCCCTCCTTCCCCTCCTTCCCCTCCTTCCCCTCCTTCCCCTCCTTCCCCTCCTTCCCCTCCTTCCACTCCTTCCCCTCCTTCCCCTCCCTTCTTTCCTTCCCCTCCTTCCCCTCCTTCCCCTCCTTCCCCTCCTTCCCTTCCGTTTCTCTCCTTTGGAAAATGCCAAACATCATCAGGGAGGTTTTACTTTGAATGTGCCGTCTTCCAAAAGCACACAGGATTCTGTCAGCTCTGTGCTTGAAAGTATTACTGCCTTAAACATATTGTGTTCCGATATTAAAACTGGCTTCTTTTTTTTTTTTTTTTTTTTTAAATCCTCAGCCTGTAAATGATTCTGTGATGCTATCTGTTGAGTAATGCATGAGAAGGATGCTCTGATGTGCTATTCAAACATGAGTTCATTCTAAGTCAGAGGCACTAGTGCTCAGGTAATAGATACTTTTATATGGGACAAATGCTATAACAATGCTTGTATAGATAAAAATGTTCAGACTAGCTGACCAAGAAAGACAAGAATTCTGTTATTTAATAACTATGACAAAGAATCATAAATGCCACAAAGCATGCGGTGTGGTAAGGAAATTAAATAGAAAAGGAATGAGATAAGAAAAAGAACGTATTTTCCTGTCGGTTCATATTTACTTAAATTTTTATCTCTGACCTCTCTATAAAGCAAGATTTTCGTTGTTCAGAGTCCCTGAAGAGATATGTTCTACTCTTTCAAATAAGAACAGAAGCAATGAAGCAAACACAAGTGCGTCTGATACAAATGTAGTGACAGCCACTTGGCCCAACTGTGGGAAGACATTTTGCCTTGATCTGCAGCACCAGAATACCAAGCAGCCAAGAGGCTGTGGCTAACCCAAATCTGCAACATTAATCATACCTTTTGTACCCTTAAAGTAAGCCAGGGTTGTCATTAGTCAACCTTCAGGAAGCCTGTTACAGTGACCCCCAAAAGCAGAATGGATTCTGTGATCTGGATATTAAAATCTCTCATGAAATAAGGTATTATCTTAATACAGCTCGTTATGCAAGCTTGTCACTCTTTGAATTAGTTCATTTCCTGTATAATTTTAAAAATGAAAAGGAGTTGGATAATTCTTCCTCAGAAACCAAGAAAAAAAAGGAATATTAATACAAAAAGTCAAGGTAATCTGTATTCTGTGGTCACTTTCAGACTTCTGGATTGACTTAGAATAACTAGTTTCCTCATGCTCCTGCTCTGCTTCCTCCTTTTTCCAACCATGCAACATAAATTATGAGGTACTTTTTTGTTTAGAAAAACTCTGGGAAGTATTTTTCAATATGTGTTATGCAGATATTTTACTGAATTTCACAGATTCACAGCTATTTCGATGTCTCAAAAATGGGTAATGGTGGGGGGGAAGCCAAACACCAACCCATAGAAGGGCTCCCAGAACTCTACATTTACATTAAGTATTCATCAGCTGTGTTCACAATCTGTGGACAGCATTAGAAATTTGGAAGTAATACAGCCTTGGAAGAGTGGTGTCTGCAGGTCAGTTACTAACTCAGTTTTCTCCAGCATTTTTTTTTTTTTTTTTTTTAAGAACCATTCTGGAATCATTGGCAATATCTCACACGGTCATGGAACAAGCAGTTGCAGTTTCAAGAAAGATTAAGGAAAACCAAAGCAAATGCTAGAAATACCAGATTGAAGTTACCTTAATTTTCCTTCTCATTTATTATTTCACGTAGTACTTGTGAAAAGGCCTTCTCAGCTTTGATGCCCCATTGGAACTCTTGTTTCACAAAACTGGGAGAAAGGCCAGCCACAAGATTTTCTCATTCTTGGTTACTTAGAGATTTTGGTTAGTAAGACGTGACTGGGAGTCTTGCAGAAAATCATAGATATGTTCTTTTTGATGAAGATGGAAGTACTGCGCGTGCTTCCAGTATTACTGCAGTAATACAGGAAACCAGAGGAGCTCTAAAATCAAACAGATATTAGTGAAAACAATTTCATATCTTACTAGGTTTCTTTTGCTACTGAGTAGTTGGGTTAATTCTTACTTGGTCCAGATGCCAATTCACCACACGAACTTTCAGGCAGGTGCTGGTAGCGTAGGCTGTGACGTTGATACAGAACGTGCGGTGGCTGTGTAAGGCCCTGTGTGATATACTGTGGCTCTCAGGTTATTTCCAGAGCCAGGAAGAATCCACTTGGATATCCCTTAATTTTAATACTTGCTCACAAGTTAGGTAGCCTAAATTAAGGGTTCCATTTTGCTTAACAGTGAGAAATAAAGAACCTGATTTAAGGTGAACATTTTGAAGGAGGCCACCTAACATTCAGTTTCTATCTTCATATTTTATAGTTCTGTACTTCTGCTAAAACGATTTAGCATAAAAATGTGTTGCATTCCTTTCATTTTGGATTATTATAGGTCACTATGTTTCAGTTAGTTGTAGTCATGTTTTCACTGTAGAACTCCCTAATGATAATACGTCTGTGTGTGTATGCGTGTGCTTTAATGCTGTTTTCTTTTCTCATCAGCGTGATGTAGTTCATGCTTTGTATCAGCCTTGGTACCTGTGCTCTCTTTATGCTGCAGATCAAAAGGAAGAGAAAAGAATGGAAAATTTATTTTCCAAAGTGTTAGTAAAAAGCTTATTTCCCCAGAATAATGGAGTCCAGGTAGCTGGCAGGCAGGCTTTCGAAACGTCAGATCTCCCGAGCTGGTGCGCAGTTTCAATTCAATAATTATTCTCGTTCCCACTATGCAGCTACTCAGCAGCAAGTGGCGCATCCAAACTGCACGCCATGATTAGAATAGCATTAAAAAAAGAAGGTGAGAGAACTCTTTTACCTACACACCAACTTTCTTTCTTGTAGTAAAGACCCAAGTTCATGGCGCTGAAAATAAATGTGACTTGGAAATGAAGACCTGTGTGGCCTTTTGTGATTCAATATCACTCTGAAATAAAAATTGTAACAATGCAATGTAATAATCCGCCTGATGCAATGAATGGGGTTTAAAGTTCTTAGTCCATGGCAGTGCTCCAATAAAATTAAAAAACAATGTAAGGTTCCTTTGGGCATGCTCCATTGTTTTAGTATGCTGTGACATGTGCTGACAAGGCACCTATAGTGAGCGCTGTTGGTTTCGTTTACAGACCTGCCAATAGCAGCTAGCAATTGCCTATGAAAAGCCATTATACACTGGTCCATAAAGCCACACAAAATTTTCATTATGTTTCACTTAAAAAGTGCTTGTTTTGCAGGATAGAAGCCATGTCAATAAAATGGATTGGATGTCACTTAAACCAAGTGACGTGCTAATCTCCTGGAGGCCTTGTGTCCTTAATCTCTACAGGACACAAGTCAGTTTAGAACCATGAGCTGTTCTCACAGGTAGCAACTATTGAGCTCTTTAATGTAAATTCAAAGGCAAAGCTTATCAGTATGTTTCAGAAATTGCTTCAGTGTGGTTGCTGTCTATGGGAAAAAAAATCCCCACACTTCCCCCAAAATCCCTGGGCAACTTCCAAGCTTTCACTGTGCCTGCGAGCACCTTTTAATTATAAAGAAATCGGTTTTGGTGATATGTGCCCTGTGACCAATTGGATTAGAGGCATTTCTTCTTGCTATTATTAAGCTACCTTGACTATTGCCCTTGTGTAGCTAAGCATGATCAAAATATAAAGTGTGGGAGAGCATCTCAATTATGAACCATAGTACAGTGCTCCTGCAGACTGAATTCTTCAGTTCATTAAAAAAAAAGCTTCAATGGCTGGTAATACTGTAACGAAAGGGGAGAATAACAGGCACACGATCAAGGATGCTGTGGCTCATCAGGATGAGTTGCAGAGTCTATTGGAAGATCAGACTGGAGGTTTTAACGTTGCAGTAGGCTGGTCATTAGGACCATAGGTGGGGCATATGGACAATAGGTAGGGCCATTGGAAACCCATAGGCAATCTGTCACTCCTTAGAAGGACCTAAAGATGAAGAACAAAGGTCTCCTTAGAATGACTGTAATAATCTGCTAAATGTTATAAGATACTAAAATACATTTTCTGGTGTCTATTTCTTCCCTACTTGTATTTATCCCTTCTTTCTGCTAGCTAATAATTAGTAACACATTTCACACATGCTATAAATTACATCCAGTTACTTTTCATTTGAGCCATCGCAAGTTTTTCCCTAGAAAGCTGATCTGTGAATCAAAACCAGTTCTTCAGAGCTTGTAAGTGAAAGTAAAAACTGAGGAGCAGAATGCTCATCTGTATTTCTGACATTCTGGTCTATCTCACTCTGAAATCATGAACTGAAACCAGTGTAAATGGATGGGCTCCATTTATTCTTCCATTGTCGTTTACTGAGCGCGGTGCAAAATGCAGCCTTTCTGGATATGTGTGACTGTTTGCTGTGAATTAAATGATAACAGGGAACCAGCTCTTCAGAGTATTTTTACTGCTCATACATAGCATGAGGAGGGGTGACATGGGAGTAAGAAGAGAACTTCTAAGAGATCTGAAATTTGTTCATCATGGAAGGAGGTTTTTTGTTTTAAAGAAGCAGGAGGTAATCACAGACAGTAATATCACAACATGCTCCAGCTAAAATAAGTTATTATTAAAATCAAGTTTTTGAGGTGTTAGAAGAAAGTACTGGAGCTGATCATCTGCATGATCGGTCACCACCACAAGCTGACTGAGATCTATTGACATTTAAACCGGACAGTGTTGCTGTTGATATTACCTCATTGTAGTATCTACACTGCTCCGTAGGGGTTCCGTCAACTCTTTTGTGGCATTAAAGTGTTTAGGTTTTTTACCGTGTCCACTTATTTTTTTACAATAAAATAATCTGTGCAATTATTCCCAAATTCTCTTTCTATGGAAGGGGAAGAGATGTCAATCAGATCCCTTCCACTCATTGCACGCAGAATAGAGAGTTTGGAAGGCACAGCCACTTAACCATAATTTCTCCCATTCCTAAAACCTGAAAACTGTCTTCTAATTTCCATATTAAAATTGACCACAGTCAATTTGTACTTATCTAGTTAGACCCTGTTATCTTCCCTTGCTACAAATAAATGCTCCTCCCTTCTAGTGTTTTTTCTCTTGGGGTATTTGTAAGTCAGTTTACCCCCCTCTTTGCCGTTTTGCTAGATTAAAAAGCCAAGGCTAAAAAGATTAATGGTTTAAGATGCACTCTGTATGCCTTTGATCACTCCAGTAGTCCTTCTGTTCATTAGATATAACCTTTTTTTTTGTTTTGTTTTTTTAAATTGTACAGATGAAGCAAAAATAAATTTTGAAGTCTCGTCGGTAAGTTAAATAGCTGCATTCGCATTTGCCAGTTTCTGCTGGAAATACTATGTTTGTTAGATCCTTGGATTACATTTGTGTTTTGCATGACCACATCACACAGTATCTAAAATTCAGTGTTATACAGGGTGGCTGAATTTTCCCTCTCTCTGATGCACTATTACATCTGTATTTTTCCATGTCATTAGAAAAGAGAATAGAAAATAATTCTTATTGGTAGTTTATATTATGTAATTTCAACTCATACCTGTGCCCCATCCTCAATGCCATCCATTTTTTACTCTGATATATATACGTCTCACTCTTATTGATTCAGTTCAACATTCCATTATGAAGAAATGCAATTACTGTCCGACATTTTTCTGTGCCAAGAGTAGTTGTAAAATTATTAAACAAGATAGATAATGAAAGAAAATTTGGAGAACTCAGCTATTGATCTGGTTCCAGTACAGCTGTTTGTTCAGGATGACCTGTCATCATCTGTTCTCTGGTGAGGTCCTTTGGCATTTGATATTTCCTGTACTAATCCTCATCTTTTCTGATTTATAGAACATGTTCTTGTTGCATTAAACATTTTACTGAATTTAAATAGTTTACCTCATGGTAAACTATTTTTTTTTCAAAAAAAAAAAGTTACTGATCTCCTACACCGGACAGTGCATGACAAGCTATTTCTGGGTGATTCCATATAGACTAATGTTGAGGTTCCCCTTTGTCTCATTTTCTCTTTAATTTCCATGGCTTTACTTACTTTTGCCTTCAAAACAGTCATCTAGCATTTTCTACACTGTAAACAAAGGGAAAAAGAAATATGACTTTGCCATGAACCGTCACTGAGAGTGAGGTTTTTTTCTATGTAATTTTTACATAAAATGGCTGAAATTCCATCTTTGTGTTTCCCCTTTATCGGACTGTAGAAGGAACAGAAGAGTGTAGAACATGGGGGGCTGTGGGATCCCCTTTTCCTCTTGAGTGGTTCATCTCTTACAAAGGCTTTATCATTGGCAGGAGAAGGTCTTAGTTGAAAATCCCCTACCTTGAACACAAGACCATAACTGACAGAGGAATGGCTGTACTTTTTGGAACAATCATTTGCTACGAGATCATCCTCTTAATTTCTAGCACCATGTATTAAAGTAATTGTACCATTGGCAACATCCTTTTACTTAAATAAAACATGTATTCCTTCTCTTGCAGATTATACAGAAAGTGAGTAATCCTTGCAGAGATACAAGTCACAGAGTTTCTTCTCAAATTCGATTAAGTAGGACTTAGTAAAAGTGTTCACTTTGATGAGAACAAATAGAGCTTTGCACTTTTTTTAGCCACATCTCCTTTCTGAGGCTGGTTGATCCGTATCACTTCTGGGCATATGACAAAGATAGCGAGATGTTAATGGCTCTGCGTAACAAGGTGCTCAGTGCCAGAACTGTGCAGCTGTAATGAATTGGCTTAAACATTAGCAGTATAAAGTAATTTAAGATTAAATTTTACAGCTCATATTTTTACAGTGAGCATTACCCACTATTACAAGATATCTCCATCTCATATTTCACACCATTTAGGATGAACTCTCATTTTAACTGAAATCCCCTCTTCTTGGCCCAAAGAGATGTCATATGTGGGAAGCAAAAAGCAAGGATAAATACATTTAGAAACTTGAACTAGAACTGTCTTCAGCTGAATATATTTTTAATCATCTTATTTGGCAACTGTTAAATTATCCAAATCGTATCCTGTTTCTAACACTGTGCTATTGCAACATGAAACAGTTCTTTCACAAACATCTCAATGTTTCTTTATTCTTTTGGGATACCAGGAAAAAAGTATCTTAAAAATGTATTTTAATATCACAGTTTTATAATCTTTGACTTTTATTTCCTTTTGAGGTAGTATGGTAGTAAGTAGCAAACAACAAAGTTGATCGATGTGAACTCAACAAAAAGTATATACTGACCATAAATCAACTTATGCTGAGATTATTTTACTGCTTTTCTGATTTGTATTCTCTGAAGCACCCAAGCCAAAATGTCGTGTCAATCAAAAATACAATTTTATAGAATACCAGTTTTTATATATTAGATTAGTTGAAAAAAAATGCTGAATCTATGTTTTAATGAACATTTCTTTTAGTGGGAAGATGGGCATAGGAGAGTCTGTCTTCACTGGCTATGTTTTTCAACTCCCACGTTTCCTCTTCAGTTCCATAATTTCTGTTAACAGATCCAACTAAAAAACTGGATCGAAGAACTGATCCAGGTTAAATCGGGCTCAAAAAAGGGCTTTCTTCACACTGACTGGGACCTACAGATGGTTGTGTTAGGGTGGCAGTGTGGGAGCTGGGAAGACCAGTAAGGAGGTGAGGCAAGAAGAGGGCTGTTTAAGCTAGAACTGCTCCTGATTCCCCTCCCTCCCTCCCCCCCCAAGTGCAAGATGTTGCCAGAACAGTAAAAAAATAATGCATTTAATTCTGAAGGATTTTTTTTTTTTTTCCCCCTGGAGAGGAAATGCAGTGTGAGAAAATAAGAAAAAGTGAGAAGTCAAAACTTTTGAGAAGATTTTAAAAGTGCAGGTTTACTTTTGCTTAGGAGAGAAGTTCTGGCACTGACATTTGTCTCCAGAGTGTTCAGATTTTAACGTACTTCTGCAGCCTTCAAACTGATGTTCAGCAATTGGAAAATACGTTCTGCTTTGAATGAAAATTGGTCATGAATGTTGCTGTTGGGTTGGATTTACTATCCTTCTACACCTGTTTTTAGGCAGTGAAAACAAAAGCCAGAGTGACAAGCCCTTAGTGTATTTGAGCAGAGGGATGAATAGAGAGAAATACCTTGAGGGGCAAATCATGAAAAACAAAAGCCTGCCTGGAAGAGAAAAATCTAGCAGAAAACAGTTTTACAAAGTGGTGGCATAATCTGTTAATAGATGTGCAAAGTTTAAAGTGATACAAGGTCAATACACTATGAGGATAAATTAGTACTAGGTACACGAAGCAATTATACAAATAATCATGCTGTGGAAACCACCGACATTTCAAACAGTGAGAGGAAAGCATTTACACACTGAAACTTTCCAGTGTCACCTTTCTGAGGACTACTCTGAAACTTTTTATCTTTTAAATAATCACTTTAGATTGTCTTTTTGCATGTGGCAGTTTTTTAATTTATGTTTTTCCTCCTGTTGGAATGGTGTCCTGAAGTGTCTGGGCTGTTGCCCGTCAGGACTTTCATACTCTTGCCACTTGCTCATGTAAAATCTCATTGTCATTCTAGTGGTTTTATGGCCTCTCAGACACAATTCTTTCCCTCTGATATTTGACAACGGTATTGCTTAACTATATGCTCCTAAAATTGTGTTTTCAGCCCCCTCTTCTTCCTTAACAAACGTAGAAAGGAAATGGGCTCTTATGGGCTTCACTGTAAATAGGGGTCTTAAAATGCTCTAGAAGCAATAAAAAAGGCAACTGTATTTTTTGTGGCTTGAAACTAAGCTGAGTAAACTGTTCTTTTTTCAGATGCTACCGAATGTGCCTTTTTTTCTTTTTTTTTTTTTTTTTTAATAGATTGCTGCAGGCTTTATTTTTTTTTATGTGCTTTTACTAGGTCATGGAGCCTAAGTTGTTTCCTTTAAAGCATAAATGGAAAATATCAGCTGTTTATTTATTTTGATGTATTTATTATAATTACACTTCCAAATCATTTTATCTCACGGATTTTTATTTCCCTCTGAAGGAAGCAAAAGACAAAATGAACAGTGTTTGAGACAGTGAGGCGTTTTCTCTGGAGAAACGGAAAACACTTTTTTCCACATGACTCAGAAGGCAGCTATGACAGAATATCAGCACTTGCTTTTGTTGGATCCTTATGGAACAGGGAGCAATGTGGGGACAGAACAAGCTTACAGTGGTTCTACAACAGTGATCTCGGAGGGGGAATTTGCAGCCATGCAAACTACATGTGCCACCTGAGAGAATAGCGCATCTTTTGCACTTCATGGAGATAAGAAGTTGGCTATAAGGTTTTTAAATTAACTGTCAAGGTAATGTTAATTATTTCTTGTCATGGTGTTTAGAAGGGAGTGAAACTGGGGCAAACTGTATCTTTAAGAGTCTCTGGCCGTACCCACAGTTGAAGATACTGTGGCCTGCAAAGCTTGTGACTTGAGATAATGAAGCTCTGAAAGGTCCCTAAGCTATGCGCACACAGAGGAACACCATCAAGGTGTTTCCCTTTGAGGAAACATCAGTGATATCTTCAAATGTCAGTGAATCCATTTGGAACTGACTAGTGGGTTGATTTGAGGGTGAATTTAGCTACTGTTCTTCATCCAGCGTGCTTATGGTAGGTTATCAGTCTCCCTTAAAAAAGCAAGGAATTTTAAGTAATATTGTATGAAGTCCAGGCTGAAGTCATCTTCTAAGTGTGTGTATACTCCTAAATTTTGCTTTATGATTGCTGTATACGCATGTGCATAGAAAGAGTCTAGAGAAGGACTTCAGGTGGATTTTTCAAAGCAACGGAAAGATCTCCTGTCCTCTAACTGCCTCTTCCAAAAGGAAACGGTCCTCTCCCAGTTTGCGGCTAGTTGTTCTGGGGATTGCATTGGTTCTGTGCTGCGATCATGGGGGACATGCATTTACACAGATGTTTGCATGGATGATGATCCTCACTATATCCGCAGGGGGAAAAAAAACCCCGTTGACCATAAATTTGAACAGATACGTCTCCCCCCAGCTGGTGGAGGAGCTCTTAGCAAGGACACTGTGCAAGAGGGAAGAGGGTTTGGGGAATATGTTCCATCTGAACTTGAAAGAGGTAGTGGACTGATCCTTGTCTGTTTTTCTGGGGAAGATGTGTAGGCGACACGTGTGTCAGTAAAACATACGTAAACAGTAATCACTGCTATCACTAATTTAAGCCTTAAACACAGGGCTTCAGGGACAGGTACGGGCATATTGGCTCTCGAAGCTACTCCTCAGAAGGAAGATCAGTGAATCACTACAGAGCAGGCATACTAATAAAGGTAACTTCAAATCTTTGTCACAATTTTGTCTTCAGCTCACATTACAGACACATTACCTTCCTAGCTTGCTTTAAGTAAACATACGTTACAGCTGCAACATGTTACACTGTGTTTTCAGTGAGTGAAACATTGGTAATGCTGCTTATCCTCACTTCTTCTGTGGCCTGCTTCTTGCCTGATTCATCTAACCCAGTAAGCAAACAACGTAAACATGTATAAATCTCTATTTATATCAATCACATCAGTGTAGACACATCACACAGTGAATATATCCACTGTGTGACGAGTTTCATTCTACTTTTTTTTTCCGTTACTTGACAAAACAAGAGGGCATGAAAGAAATACAGTATATTTCAAGGTAGAAAACTTTACATATATTTGAACATGTTAAATACAGTATTTAAATGAAGTTATTTCCCTTAAAAGACATTTTACTGTTACTAACACTAACAGCAGCTGGTTCCTTCCATATCCACTCTCCAGTCTATGAAGTGGTAAAAAATCCTGCCGCTGAGGGCTTTTTAAAAACACAGTCTTTTTACCCATAAAAGGTTGTCCAGAGAACTGATAATCATGTTTGGATTTAAACACAGTAGTAACTCCCAATATCTGAATGCGGATAGAGCTTTTTGGAAACTCCATGGCCAGGACGTCTGGAGTGATCTCTGAAATACAGCAGCCAATAGAGCTGTGGGGGTAGACTACTAGGCATAGCAAAATGGTAACGGCTCTGCTTATAGCTTCAATTTTTACAGTTTTCCTAATATGGATAATTGCACGGAGTATTGCTTCAGCTGCCAAGCTGATGTAACCACGCAGAGCTGCAGTTTCAAAGAATACCTTTTGAGGGCTCAGTATGGTGCACATTCCTAGTTCTCATTTTCACTGTGTAAACAGCGAAACGGCTCTTCTTTCCTTCTGCCCTTCGAATGGTGGCCTTTGTAATATGAAAGAAAGATAGTACTAAGTGCAAGACTATTTTGCTGGAGCTAAAATAATCCACCTCAAACTAGAACATCTGCAAACCTCACCCTGTGATAGAAGTTCATCTCAGATATTATACGAATTTTGATTCCTCACATTCTCAAAGAGTGCCTTCTTTCGGTTTGTTTTACTGCTGAGAGCCCAGACTCTCAAGCTGTGTATGCAAACGGCAGCTGAGATAGGGAGGAGAAGCAGCCTTATTCTTCTTGCCTTCCCGGGACAGTGAACACACGTGCTGCACTTGTCGCACTTCCTTCGCTGTACAGGCTGCCTCAGCCGGATACAAGGTGCTTGGGAAGAAGAAATACAGCACTTTTCCGCACGTCGGCCTCCCAGCTACATTGGCTACAAGGCCTGTGATGCACAATTTTCCATTTCTACACCTGTAAACTCTGCTGCCCTTTGCGGAGGCAGTTCTGATTTACACAATCGGTAGTCGTAGTGCATTTAATCTGGTTTATTTATTCTTAGTCACTTACATACAAATGAGTCTTTGCAGGTTAAAGAGACTTCCTTAAGTGTGCTACTTTTAGGAAGGTACCAGGCATCAGGATGAGTTACGGTGCGTTACTCAGTTGCATTCTTCCTTGTTCTGATTTTCCTCCCTCCCTCAAGGGTCCGCGTTGCATTCAGTATGGAGTTTACTGTGCTGTACCTCTTTTGTTCCTCCTGATTGCCTCTCACCTGCATTTCAGAGATCTGCATCCACCACATCCCTCAAGGAGCCCTATCACGCTCCTTGTGAAAACGTTTGAACTTTAGTTTTATCATCTCAAAGAGGTCATTCCAACAGTGCTATCAAATATAATCTTGGATGAAACCGACATAGCTACTGTCAGAGTAACTCTTAAAGGTTAAACCATATGTTTAAAAGGTTTTGTGTTGTGTATATGTGCATGTAATAAGTTAGGCAGGCCTAGAGAAAGAAGGATTTTTGGAACTCCAATAGATTGAAAGAAGAATCATTATGGTCTGGCTATCCCCTCTCATACCTAAGGACAACAGAAGATTTGTGTGTGTTTGTGGCATCAGATGAATAGTGCATCATGTCAACACAGGCCAGTAAATCATGTTTGTCTCCAGACACGTTTCTGTGCATCAGCACCTGAACTATATGATCTTTAACCCCTCCCCACACCCCCTGCCTTGGCTGGCACCTGCCTGTGGCAGTTTTAACTGAAAGAGGCACCTGCGGGGGGTGGGGGGTGGGTGGGGGGCACAGACACACACTTTTGTTGTTGCCATTTTGCCGTGAAATTACTACTGGGGAAAGGTCAAGCTGCCACTCTCTGCCGCTGCTCTTGAACCTTGCCTTTCCTCAGGAGCTGCGGGCTGGGAGGGTCCCTACGGGGAGGTGTCTGGGGGGCCGAACGCTGCCGCCGACATGGCTGATCGCTCCCTTCCAGCGGGGAGGGACACAACAGCACGGGCTGGGTTTTGTCTGGGCACGGCTCCAGCATCTGCAGTCATGCACTTAGGCACAGATCTTTTGCTGGAGATCTTTACTCGACTTTATTATTTCTGCTGAATTCCAGCCAGCGAGTGGAAATTCCCGCTAGAAGGTGGGAGGAAAATAAGTGGAAAGACATAGAAAACAGAGAGGATAAAGAACAGAATAAATTGAGCGACAACTAGCATATTTTGAACCAAAAATGAGAAAGTAATCATCCACTCCTGTAACTTAACAGGATTTATTTTAAACTCCAACTGCCTGTGCATAGAAGGCCGGCAGAAAGCACAGTAGCATTCTCCTAAGTACCAATTAGTGAGCATTGGAAAGTGCAGGCCCAGCGAGGTGAAAAATTGTGTACGCTTTTCTAGGTGTGTGACACAGGTGTTTCTCTTTTGGAAACAAATCCATTGTGCAGACAACACGGAAAAATCCTCAGGGTTTAACAAGAAGCTGGAGGCGCACAATAACGCCAGCGGACTTGTTTGCATTAAGAGAGACTCATCCTCGGCAATGTCTTACTCGAGGTTTCTGGCAGGAGGAAAAGCACGTATTAATCAGCTGATATCAAGATCTCGTATTTTTTTTCTGAAACACTTCCCTCACAAACTGAAAATAGCCCAACATTTGGAAAGGCAGTTCTCCACACTATAAAGGGTTCCCAAATCCTAGGATATTCTTCATGTTGGTCATTTATCAGGAGGGATACTGTGAGATCTGAGGAAGTTGTAGTCTGCTTTTCCACATTTACGCTTTCAAGTGGAGGATAGTTATAGTTTTACCTTGCTTATAGAAATGCGAAAAGGGTACTTTCACTCAAAAGTATGTCATGTGTCAGGGGTCTCCTTTTTTTCTGTTGTTTGGTTTTTCTTTTGTTCTTTTGGCTAAGAACCACCACAGAGTTGCAAGCCGGGCTCGTATGAAGTCTATGGATAAACACCCTGTCACACACTATACTTAAGAAATTGAGCTTGCAGGGCAGAGATTAAAAATGTAAGGAAGAATAAGCTGCGAGTTTATCAGTTGAACTCTTTCTCCCCGTGGGTATCTAATTGATTGCGTGGCAGCTGCCCGCACGCAGCACTGTGCTCTGCTGGAAGCTGCGGTGCCTCCCTCCAGACTGGCCGGGCTCGGCGGGGGCTCACGCATCCCAGCCGCGTCCTGACAACTGGCCAAACACTTACGGCTTGAACTGTCTTTCCTATACACTTCCTCAGTTCAAATAATAACGTACAGTAAATTAGGTGTCAACGTGTTTGTCAGGATGTTTTTAAAGTGGGTAAAATAGTGATTTGCCACAGGATGGGTAGAATGGTGATTAGGCCGGCCAAAGAGTAGCACAAAGCTTAGTAGCTTAATTCCACAGCAAAGAGCAGCAGGAACTGCAGCGCTGTCTTCAGCGTCTGCCCGGAATCGTAAACAGAAGATTCAGTAAACGCAGGTACAAAACCAGGTACTTTAAAATGTACTGCCTTACACAGCTATAATGCTGTTTCATCATATGGGTATATAGTTTGTTTTTTTTTTTTTTTTTCCCTGTTAAACTTCTTTAAAGGCAGTGAGAATTATTACAGGACATAAATGAAATACATGCTCACATCTGAGTACCTTAAAATACATGTTTGTATGATTCTTATCTAGAATTGCCTGGGAACATTGAGCGAGGGTGTACCGGTGAAGACAAAGCTGTACCCTAAAGCCCTGCTTGATGATTGACTAGCAAAAGAAATTCACAGAAATGTTATGAATAAATAGCGTGCTATATTTATGTAACTTAAAATGGTGCTCAAAGACAAGAACAATGATCAGACAATAAATGGTTTATAGAAAGGGAAATAGATTTGTAGTGAGAAAAGATGAAGATTAGGAGATTAGTATTAGTGTTGCTAGGATGAAGTGCATTCAATTCTCTTTTTAATCTTTATCATCCAGCGGCAACATCCTTTTTAATAAAGTGAATAGTATTTTGAAGGAACTCCAAGTGGGCGTCTCTTGATTCTTCAGTGTTAAAACAGACAAGAGAGAAGGCTATCTGCAATTTAGTATTTCCGTGGTGGTAGAGGGAGAGGGCTAGGTTCCTAAACTATTATTTTTTCAAGACTAGCTATATTTAAATATATGAAATACTTCACAATTCTTGTTATGGAAATGAAAAATCAAAGTGAAGTCACATTCCTCTTTAGAGAGAATAGGTAAGAAAAGCAAAAATTACAGTTAGTGGTTGCCCTCATTTTAAGCTTGAAGCAGACTGTGATAGAAACTACATTGTGAAATAAATTATTCCTTTTTAATTACTTGCAATAGAAGTTACACCTTTATCTATAAAATCAAAGTAACTGATAGATGAGAGGGATGTTGACTTATTTAATGGCTAAACTGATTTACACCTTCAATTCATGAAACATGGAAGAGGATTTGATCATCTGTTGCTACAGTGTGGGAGTCTGAGAAGCCCCGGCATGCTGACAGATTGCATTCAGCAACATGCTGCTTCTCCAGGGAAAACACTGGTTCTTACTTTGAAAGATTCAGGCACTGCTCAAATAAGAGTATCTATAAAATGCTCATTAGGGACAATAAAAATCATTCTCAATGACTGCAGTGTTATTAGGTGCCATCAGAACTTTGATTAATTTTCATTCTTGGTTGGGAATTTTCCTCGCAAAGAGATTCTGTAGTCAGGGCTCGCTTGTCTTTTGGGTTTATGCTCTCATTTTGAGCAAAAGAGAGGATTTTTACACAGGGCTGTCTGCGGCCTGCATTTGTTCAAGCTCCTATTCTGCCCCAAAGCAGTAAGACGACAAAAACAAACACCATCCTGGGCAGGCCCAGGCAACCGTCCAACCCTGTGCCTCAGCTCTGACAGCATCCAAGAGCTCAATTAGAGAAGGGGGTGAAAATGGGATAATTCTTTGGTACAATCTTCAGCTCCCAACAAGCCCCTTCATAATACTGCTGAACAGTTATACCCATACCATTATGTGGTGCTGATGTGTGACGAGCTAGAAAGAGGCCAGAAAGATATGACATCTGTCAGGGCATGATTTTTTTCTCCATCAGATGAGTGTTTCTCATTAGTGAGACACCTATGCATATTAGTGTGAAAAAGCATGTAACAGTCCGTAGAAAACGGGAGAAGAACAATCCATAAAAGAGTGTTGATACATAGGGAACCTGTTAGCTTTTTGGACAATCACCTGAAATAAAAGGGAGTAAGAAGAAATACTAGCTTAATTTTTAATTATACACTGCCTTACAGGACAGATTTTCTGCAGAATCCCTGTAACGCTTATTTCATTCACCTCTACTCACAATCCTGTTCATCGCCACATCAATATAGCTCTTGTTTGTGTCAAATATCCAACGTATACTTCTACCGGATGAAATGAAAACACGTAAAATCTTCAATGTAACACTAAAAAAAAAAAAAAAGCTTAAAGGTTTGTGTGGTTTTTTGTTTCTATGTAAAGTTTTAAGAAAAACCCCATAAAAGTATATAGAAAATTTTAAGGAAACAGATGCTACTTTGCCCACCCCCCCTCATTCCCCTTCCCCCAATTCCTATCCTACTGGGCTTATTTAGATCTACCATTAATAAGTAAATGCAGGCATATATAAATAATAATACGGAAACTAATTTAATGAATCATCTCTGTAAAGGGTAGTTAAATAAAACAATGCTAGTCAAACTTAGTATCAACTAATAAAATATAAACAGTGCTTATTTATTTAGATTAAAATATCAGTTAAAATCTTCATGAATTATTTAATGTATTGATTTGTCTATAAGTAAAGAATATTTATGTCTTGGCAGAATGTATATTTAATTTTAGTCTCTTTGGCACATGACATCATTACGATAACCAGAGAAGAGACAATATATTCTGGAAATGGTAAGGATTAAGGATCAGAGTTAATAAAGGTTTTGGCTACCTAAATAAATTTTGATGGGAGTAGATGGAATTTAAGCATGTGCATCCACAATTACGAGGAAGGGAAGGGAGAAGGGGATTCCTTCATCAGAATGAAAAATTTATCGAGAACGTACCCAGAAAACTAGCATATATTTGATATACATCCCATCGGAATCTAGTGACACTGGTCTTCTAAATATATGAGGGTTTCTTATTAAGTAAATGGACAAGTTGATAGCAGTCAGACTTGCCATTTGAGCTGTATCTTTAGGCAATTTTTACAGAAAGGTTAAAATAACATTTTAACAGCCATTTCTAGACACATAGAGATCTCTTCTGGAAATTTCTTACAACTGAGAATCTGCACATCAATTTAATCAAATATATTATCAAATACGTAGTGTTTACTTTACTTGGTCGTTCTACTTAAACAGCAGAATCTGCCTATATGATCATATTTTGATTACAGGAAATCAAGAGTGACTGCAGTGGAACAAGTTGGCTGTAGTCTTTCTGTTAGAACTCATGTTTTGCTTTATATATACATATATGCAAATATGCAGGTATGAAACACATAGCATACATTTATTTTGTATATTTAAAACATTGTTATCTAAATCTTGAAAGTGTCTTTTGTAATAGGCTTAGATTTAAAATTGGACAGTGTGTCCAGGGACAGGAGGTTGGGAAGACAAATGTCATCAAGACCCTTCTGAGGGTTTCTATCTAGTATGACTTATAGGGTGTGAGGCTTTAAGCCATTTCATTTCCTTTCCTAAGGTTAAAAGTGACATTGTTGGATTTAGCTTGTCTCAGGGGTGAACAAAATGTATAATAAGCTTTCTTGCCATTACTAATGACTGATGGTTGACAGAACAAGACCAATTCAGTTAGGCCCTTCATGAAGTTATGATAGTGGGTTACAGACATTTCAAATTTCTTCACTAAAAGAACAATAAACAAACCTGCGTATTTCAGATGATTCTTTTTTTTGAGGCTATGGTTAATTTCTCATATTTCCAGCCTGTTATTCTGAAAAGACTGTATTTGGCAAATTCTTAGATATTTTTTTCAGATTCCAATTAGTGAGTGCCAAAGATTTCTGGAGATCTCTATCAGTTCCTGCTGTCTATGGTATAATGACCTTTCTGATAGCAGGGAACAGTGTGGCAGATGTCTAACGTTCTTTGGAAAAAAGAAAGAAAAAAAAAATTCTTTCCAAATGTCAGTTTCAGAGACCTTATCCAGACAAACTAATTGTTTCTAAATTTCGTAAGAGTTAGGATCATAAGGAACCATTAGTTCTCTTAAGCCATCCTTCTGCATGGTTTATACCCTGTCAAGGTTTTTCTCAGGCTTTAATAAGAAGGATTTTATATCCTAAAGATCACGACAGAAGACAATATTGGCCAAGAAGTTCATTCACTAGTGATATTGCTAAAGTCGACCTCAGATATTTGTAGCTATGTTGGTATGATATCAATTGATCCTTTTAATCTATTCTATGAATTTCTAGTTAAATCCTTGGTTATTATTAATTACATATGGGGCGAAACTTTTTTGTAAACACCAAATTATAACCTTGGGAAAATTCCAGTATACTATACCAGTTTATTGCTCAGATCCATAATACAATCAAAGAGAAAAGAATGATACCACTTTCTTTGAACCCAAGCTGATAGGCAGTAGTTACACGTGTAATCTCTAATCCTCAACAATTTTTACCTGTGAACATTAGACTGAACATTAGAAAGATTAGACTGACTGGTCTATCATTCCTAGTTATTCTTTCAATTATTTTAAAAAATTCAAAGGCTGGTTAACTCTCTAAACTGCTGGAATGTCCCCAGTTTTCTGAGGACTGTTAAGATATTAACTTGAGGGAATCAAATAGATCTTTTTGCCTTTTTCTTTATGACATTTGCCTGTTACTTTCTCTGACACTGTTGGTTCAAAAATATTTGCTTCTTTATGATAGTGACTCATATCTGCTCTTCTAGCAGATGGCAACATTTTTATTACACTGACTATATGCTGTTCATGCGAAGTCCTACACTTACCATATCTGTGGATCCAGTTTATCCAGCCATAGAGCTTTAGAAGTAGTTCTGTCTTCTTAGTCACATAACAGATAATATTGGTATGTGAAGGATTTTTTTGTTAAAATAATCTTTACTAAATGCCTTATTATTTTTTTCTCTCTGTAGTCCTGGAAATGATCTTTCTGCGTTAGTCCAGGAATACTGAACAATAGCTATGTTAGAGTAGTTCACAGGATAAGAAATGTTCTACCAAATGTTATCCACTTCCTAACATATTAATAAAGAATTTCATACTTTCCTAACTAGTCACAGCCTTGCTCCTGATTGCTGACACTTGTTGTGGTCATTTAATAGCAAATAGTGGAAAATAGGATGTTCTAGTGTCCCTCTAGTTACAGGTGTTCATCTTATTTAAATGCTTGTAACAGTACAAAAATCTAAACCTCCTTGCGCCCCGAACATCTAAAGAGCGGTGGCAGTAAGCCAAGGAAGAAATTATAGAGGAGAACTAGATTTCTTTTTTAGCTGAAAGTGGTGGTAATTCACTTTTCTCCAGTGCACCTTGTGATAATGGCCTAGGTCTCATAGGATAGGTTTTTAGAAGAGGTTCTTGTGAAATCTGCCAGTGATTTTGGTGCTTGAACAGAAGATGAATTTTTATCAACTTGTTGTTTTGAAAATTTAGTTCATAGTCTTTACAAAGGCTGATCCCTGTTTCTAATATAAGTTTAAATAAGAAACATTATTCAGAAGCATCCCAGGAGCTTGTTGAGTACAAAATGACCAGGAAGGGAGATAAACCATGCTTTCTGCTGAGTTTTGAACACCCATCGTCTAGAGCACTTAGCAGGTAGTTTGTCTTCAAAGAGCAGCACCAGGTTTCATCTCCAGCGTAGCTGTTGTGTTTGCAGAGTAGCTTAGCTGCCTCCAAGGTTTTCTTTCTCCTAACATGCTAAATTGGTATTTTGAAGTGAAACTAAAACCTTCCTTGTACTTGGCTTTTTTTAAATGCTGCTGGGCAAGATGGTAGGGTGAAAAACCTGTCAGAGGACAGCTAGGAAAACACTGTAGACTGCTAAGGGCTGATTTTGATAGGTACAGATACAGAGTCATAAACCAAAAAATAACAACAGCAAACCACTGACAACGATCATTAACATGGTCATTTAAGTTTTACTGTAACTTATTTAGGGAACCAGAGTAAGGAGAGCCACAGTATAATGTATCACTTTGCAGTAACAAAGTACTTTGGGATCGTTTTATGCTTTTGTAAAAGTCAATGTTTGTAAATGACAATCTAGGATGACAGGCAGAAGAAGTGAGCATTAGCATGATAACTGACTCTACACATCTTGTTGCTTATAAATTGGTGGTGTTAAATTAATCTCAGTTGATAACGGGGGACAAGAACATCAGCAGGCATAATAAAATTCCTAAATGTAAAAATCAGACTTGATTATACCCTAATGAATATGAAGCCATATATTTGGTGTGAGTCTGCACATTTCTGGTCATTCACGTGTAGCAAAGATGAAGGTTCAGTTTTTGCCAAATGCATTCTAAACTTTATTAAAACCACTTTGAAGCAATTTACTCTGTATGAGTGCTAATATTTCATATTTTCTGGAAGGCCCAAAGGCATAAATGCCAGGGGCCCAACAGTATTTTATGCTATTTTCATCCATACTGAAAAATGTGGCAGTTGCGTTACCATTACATACAGAGATTCACACCCACTTACACATACATAAGTAAATCCACTTCATTTTTTTCATACATTCATGTCAGCTGTAGTTTGGCATCATAACAGCGGGTCAGTCTCATTTTTAGTGATGTAATATTACTTCCTCTGGTTTGTTTACAGACATCCATTTTAATTTGTCTCTATGAGTTAACGCTAAGCATAATCTCTTTCACCATAGTCTCATGATATTATGATATACTCATGATATTATTTCTGTCACCATAAATAGCAGTGGTGGTCATACCTACTAACCCAAAGTATAATTGGCTTTGACTATGATTGTTTTCATAATTACTCTTAGTGTTTATGTTACAAGTATTATGTCAATTTTAAGTAAAGTTTATCATATTCATTTGGTTGCTAAAGCAGTTGACTTCTTTGTGGGTAGGTAGCTTTATTACATCTCTAATATTGCTTCTATGGTGAGCCTCAAAATAACAAATATCCCAGGAAAAACAGATTTGTCCTTAGATGTACAGTGGAAGGGTTCACCAAGAGCCTGTCTCACCCTTTTTCTATTTCATACTGAGCAACAAGGGGAAAAAAAAAATCAATAAAACCCTACAGATTTTGCACACTTGAAGAAATACAGCGGCAAATAGGAGGCAGAAAAGAGCTCCGCCGTGTATCAAAATATAAGGATCAAATGCATCCTAAATAATATTCAGCACTGGTTACTCTGAAACTTTCCAAAGAATTATTAGGAGCTTTTCCATGTATTTTTCCTTCAGGATTTATTAAGGGAGCCACCCTAGTGCTGTGTGAACACTACGAAGATACAGCTGCCTCTACTCTCCCTTTCCCACCCCTAAAGCTGGAAGATTTAGGGAAATCTCCCAGAGTAACTGCAACTCCTTTCAATTCTTTATTTAAAGTGTTGCATTATTCAGAGAGAGTCTGGATTTTCCACAGCAGTGGAGATCCTATAAGCATTTTTTACTTTTTAAGAAGATGTCTTTACAGTCAGAACCACTCGCTCTTCTGTCTAACTGTTTCTCTTTGCAGTCATTCTGATATGTTTTAGAGGATTTGGTAGGATTTAAAAATACTCCTTTTATTTGTTTCTGGCCCTGAGCGCTCTCCTTGCCTGCTGTTCAGACCTGAGTTTCAAATTTGAGGATTTCAACAGAACAGAATAAAACAAGAGGAAGGTCTGACACATGAGGAGGCGTCGTCATAGAGGAAAATAGCTCTGAAGTCATACAAGTACTGCAAAAATTAGTGTGCCGTGTGCACTCTGTTCTTCAGGCTCAGGTGCAGGAATGAATCAATAAAGAATATGCTTGTTCTGGTTATTTTGCATGTAGAAAGGTGGCTGGACATGTAAAATAAACCACAACTGGCAAATTAATTATTGATTACAGTGCAGTCTTCAACTAAATGCAAAATTAAACATTTATTCTGATCAATAAATGATGCGACAGTTGTGGCTATTCCCTACGTCAAGTAGTATTTCCATACATCTGTGTCCAGATTAGGTTGCCTGAGTGCAGAGCTGTGGAGGGCCGTGCTGGTGCCTGGGGGAGCAGGGCGGTTTGCCCGACTTGCCGCCCCTCCTTGCCCTCACCAGAGTTTCACCCCGAGCCCCTGCGAGGGGGAAGGCTGGGTGCCCCTCGGCCCCTGGGATTAGCCCCGTGCAGCCTCTTGCCACGGGACTCAGGGGGAGCCCAGGGGGCAGGCAGGCCTGGGGCTCCCAGTTACACCTCCCTAAGGGGAGAGCATCCTTCTCACAGCACGGACACGGCGTTGGTTGGGAGGCGTCTCCTCGTTGCCGCCTCCTGCCTTCGGGGAAGGTAGCTGTCTTTAGGGGGGCTGTGTGGCGGACAGGAGACAGGGCTGGTCTGAAGTTGTCATTGCTGCCCTCACCTTCCCCATTTAATTCCCTCCCTCAGATGAAAGGTGATCATTTTTTGTCTCATGTTTCTGATGGCCCTCCTTGAGTGTTTCACTTGTTGTACCTCTCCGTTTCATCAAGGCAGTGTTAAGAGGCATTACTTGTAGCTTGAGATAATTGAAGGAGAAGAGAGGTAAGGAAATTACACTTGTTTTCCTCGAGAAACCAAATAAAACGAGGGAACCTGCTTCACTCATTCAGTGCCACAATCAAGCATGCTGCCCAAGAATTTACAGCTGAAAATTGTGCTCACACTGTCTACTTGAGGTATGAAATCCAAGGGAAGCAAGCTTTGCAAAAGCAGGCTTTGGATCAGGTTTTAGTTGCAAAGTAAAAGGTGGTTTTGAAAAGCGTATCTTTTGTACAGTGTGTGGCGTACCTGCATTGCTTCAGTGGGAAAACAATAAAGATTTCTGATGAATAGTCAACTGGTTTTGAATTCTATTATGAAGATAATTTATAGGGTTGTAAGTGTTTTGCACTTGCCTTCAGGAATGAAATACATATGATTTATGCATCTGGAGCGGGGGGGAAGAAGGAGAAGGCAACTTGTCTGATCTTTCCCTGCCATGACAGCATATCATTCTGAGAAGAGAAGTAACTGTTTGAGGTTAATTTAGATCACATCAATCTGTATTACTTGACCTTTTCAGAATAAACAGAACTAAAAAGTGACTACACAAAAAAAAGTCAATCTTAAAGCCAATTACACTAATAGCATCTGATGTGTAAATGGGTGTTTATTATTAAAAAAAAAAATCACTGCAATAAAGCTGAGGGGCATTTAAAGGCAGGAGATGTCTAATTGTAGCATATCCAGTAATGAAATCACAGTCAGCCTAGTAGCTGATTAAGGTTAATTTGAATCACATCAATGTGGATTAACTTGGCCTTTGCAGAATGAACAACACCTTTGTGCCAACATGATCAATTAGTCCCCTTAACTTCATACGTCTGCTTGGAAAGGTTAGATTTATTAGTTATCAGGATAACCACTTGGAGATTAAAATCTCAGGTTTCTGTGCTTTTTTTTTTTTTTTTTTTTTTTTAACCTCCCCTAGGGAAGGGGGAAAAAAAAAAAAAAAGAAAATACAAAACTTTTTGAATCTAGGTGCAGTTTGGTGTTTTATCTAATAAGCTTGAAAATTCATGTTTATCCTAACATTAGATAAAAGGCTGGAGCCTGGATGTATAATGGAATTGCGTTACCTGTGTCTGGGAAGCACTGTCCATGCTTACACTCCGTACCACTGCTGCAGCAAGCTGGTCCCAAATGCAGTGCTGCGGCAGATCCTTTTTACAATGAGCAGGCTCCCCAGAAACAAGCATGCCAGGCCAAATCTGTGCTTTGCCTTTACCCCTCTCCCTCTCCTCCCATCCAATATGCGGGGGTGTGAAAAAGAGGGGAGACTGTGTTCACAAATGAATGCTGGTAAAGACCCCAGAATGGCCCCAGTGACGACCCCAAGGGCTGTCGTCAGCTATGGCCGTTGCATAGGTAGAAGATTGTTCTTCTCCCCCAAAGCAGCTGGATTGCCAGACCGTTTCAGATCGCTCACCATCGATTCCCCGCCCACAGAACAGACCATTGTGTCTTACTGCGTTTTGCAAAATACTGCAGGAAAGGACATTGGATATTGTACAGCTGACTTTTCTAGCTCAGAATGATGGACTGGGTGTTATTTTTTTCACCTCCTATATATACACTCTACCTATAGACCTGCTAATAATAAATATTGGAAGGACCCCGAGATCACAGTTATTCAGGCTCACTGACAGACACTCCTTACCTTATATATAGTAATTAAAGACTATATACATTCAACTGCCTCCTAGAAGATCAGTGGTAACAGTGATAATGATTTTGATAAATATACTTGAGAACTGACAGCATATGGTGGATTGAAGTTTCTGCAAGCATATTGTGTTTCTAGTTTGCGAAAGAGAAACTGCTATGGTCTGCTCGTGTAGGTCAGTGGTCCTGGCAAAGCATGCAACTTTTCCTGTGTGGTGGTTTTTTTTTTTTTTTTTTTTTTTTTTTTTTTTTTTTTTTTTTTTTTTTTTTTTTTTTTTTTTTAATTATTATTATTATAAAAAGACCAATTTTGTTACGACAAAAGGAACAGAGAAAGTAAATAGTTTCTTGACCCTGTAAAATAATACCTGATGGAAAATTTTGGAAAACTTGCCTCACTAGAAGTTGATGAGCAAACCTGCTGAGTGGGTTGAGATACAAATGTGGAAAATCGCACACTCCAGCTTAAAGCTCAGAGAAACAGGATGTGCAGAAGGAAGGGATACCTGAAGCTGCTTAATGTAGTTGGGGGTCAGCTCAGCGTAGAGGAATATCCCATTGAAAGGAAGACTGTGGAGTGGTGCCTTAATCATCTGCTGTGTATTCCCCACGCGGTAGAAGCTGTGGAATGGTAAACTGAGCAGGAGGTAGCACTTCTCTTCCCGTTTGTAGTCATGTGAACTGTGCTCTCTTGCATTCTCTCACCCATTTTCAATCACAAAATAATCCTCTTGTAATTAAAATTATCGCTTATTGAAACCAGAGAGGAAATGGTTTGGTTTATTTTTTCTGATTTGCTGTGAATGGTGTTTCTTCTATTTTAAAGTTATGTTTATTATTGCACTTGTATCTAGAAGACCAGTATGAAGCAGAAATCCTGATCTGCTGGATAGGTGGGCATATTTAGTTTTAGGAGATTGTTCATTACACCGTGGATGTTTGCTCTTCGCCCTGTCTCCCTTCCCAGCCATCTGTTGTGCTTCTCTTGGCTGGAAATTGGGTAAAGAGCGGGTGCC
The DNA here is from genome assembly GCA_000699545.1 of Podiceps cristatus. Lineage (NCBI taxonomy): Eukaryota > Metazoa > Chordata > Aves > Podicipediformes > Podicipedidae > Podiceps > Podiceps cristatus. The sequence continues at coordinate 43,433 of KL267455.1, forward strand.
TCTTGTGCCACCAGCTCTCCTCCTACCAGCTGCAAGTGCTCTGCCAACTACCAGTTGCTCATTGGGACTGTCAGCAGCAAAGCAGCAGCGGTGGCAGCATTTCCCACGCACGGACAGTCCCTACGGCTTTTGCAGAATACAAACACAAAACCTCCTGCACTTCAGAGAAGTTTGTTGTAAATTAATTTCAAATGGGTAATCAAAACATTTTGTCTTTTTAATAAGTTTACTGGTTTTGTAGATTTATTCATATATAATGCATCATACGTAGTCTAATGTAGTTACATAGTCATTCATATTTCAAAGATATATTACTTATGTCAATATTACAATATTTAGCAAAAGAAAATTGCATATTTTGTGATAGCTTTCACAATAGGCTTTGACTCCTCTTTCTCTCCTATCATTTTTTCTTCAACAGCGGCTTCTTAGGACCTAAAGCCGATCCTGAAACATTAACAAAAGGGAGATTAGAGCAGAACAACTCCAAGACCTCTGATTCATTCTTTATATGCTACACTGGTTAGGCTGTATTATCAAATAAAGCAAGAAATGGTTGATAAATAAAATACCCTGAAGTCTTTTTAACTTCCTTGCACATCAGCTTGCTACTTAGCAAAAAAACCCAAACCCAAAACAACAAAAGAAAATTCTACAATTTGTTTTCATGACAGGCTCAGGCCTTATAAATCTTGGTAGTTAAAATAAGATTTTTTTTTTTTTTTATTATTATTATTACTTTGGTTTTCCTTTATGAGTGAAAGTTTTACAGTTTCTGGAAAAACAAAGCAAATATTCAAAAGGGTAAAGAGTGAAAATACCGTGGCTGAACACTCGAAGTCATTGCCAGTTGACAAAAGTTAGACGAGGCTGCTTCAGTCTGGTACCAAAGCTCAGGCAGAGAATAGCAGCGCGGTGATGGGTTTCCATGGCAACCCTCATCTCCTGCCCCATTCCACGTGCGCTCGGCTCTGCTCCGCTCCCTCTGAGCACACTGGTGATTAGCTCCTGTTCGGATGGGTGCGTACAAAAGAAGAGGATTTGTCACAAAGACGGGGAGCACGTACGAGAGTTGTAAAATGACAAGGGAAAAAATTGCGGCAGCCTGATAAGGCAGCATGGCTGCCCTTGCACCCAGCATCCTTCCAAATATGGTGCTAGGGCCCGGGCTCCCATGGCACGGGCTCCCTCCAGCCGCTGCCGCTCTCTCGCTCCCGCTTCCCGTACGTTGGCTCCAAAGCAGCTTCTGGGCAGTTTAGGCTATGCATCATCCGTTGTTTCCTTGGGCTTTTACCATCTCTTTCCAGGCTGATTTTGTTGCCTTCAACTTGTATTTAGTAGATGAATGTGTTGGGGCAGCAAGTGTTTTTTGTTCAGAAATTTGGGCAGTGTGTAATACAACATGGCCTTAACCCGCCGTCAGGGCTGAAGGGCCCCAGGGCTGTAACGTGGCAATGTCGGGCTCCTCCTAAGACCTGCAGGAACGTGGAGTTACAGCCTTCCTCTTCTGCCTTTATTGCTTATTAAAATAATGTATTTCTAACTCTCTTGTCATCATAGTTGAAGCAGCAAAAGATATATGTATCATCATATATTTCATATGGATGTATGTTTATATATTGCCGAGGTGGTATAAGAAGCAGATATTTTATTATTGATATGAAGTAATGCCTCAGGGTGAAGATAGATTTTTCACTTTTTAATAAAGGGAACAGCAAAGACAGCTGCCCCCCACCAAATCTGTCCATATGAGATTATAATCCTCTATTAGCTTTTTCCCTTAGATTTTTCTGCGTGACCAATGGAGTAGTGCCTAACAACCACCATTATCACACAATTTGGGCAGATTTACTTATGATACTTTATGGTGGTGTCTTTCAGTCATTCTGAACTCCCCACGACCCACATATGTCTCCTTCCCCTGCACTGGTTGAATCAACAATTATACTATGTTGATGAACTCCAGGAAAAGGGAAACACATATCTGCATTTGCTTTTAAGTCTCAGAGTTGTCTGAATACAGAAGCAGCCCGTGGCAATTTATGCCCTGCTGAAATGCAGTTATCTTAACTGATATATGGGGATTACCATAATATTTCCTATTAAGCCTGTGTGATTTTCCTCCCATTTCCATAGATAAAAATGGTAATACATTATCACCAGTGACATTGCAGGCACTGACTTTAGCTATAAAAATAAAAATCTAGCTGTATACATAAATAATGTTAAGATTGTTGCTGTTATGTGATGCTGATCGAAGTATTCAGTCTTAGTGGACCAAGGTTATGCTGAACACACTGTACGTTCCAGAAATTTACTTTAAAGATGCTCCTAGCTGAAAATACCCTAACTAGCTCTTCCAAATGAGAAAGTTCACCAGGCATTATCATTAATAGTTCTAAGACAGTCAACAACACCATGAATCAAAACGCAGACGGCAAATACTGTACAGTGTCCCTCTAGCTTTTTAATTCACGCAGAGTGACAAATACACTACATTAGGCTGGTGCTCAATCACTGTTCATTTTCCTCCGTTCCTCACCACGTAACAAAATTTATTACGCGATAAGTTTGTTACCATTCTTCTGGGCTGTTCACTGGAAACTTCTTTCTACAAAAACAGCATCAGAGACATTATTTGATTTAATTACAGTGTTTTCCAACACACAAAGCTGTGATTCTTTTTCTTTGCAAATTGTTACCTCCTGATTGTTTGTCGCTGGAACTATGCTGCCATTTCACTTCTGCTGTCCTGTTCCATTCCCTGTACTTGCCATCTCATCCCACCTCTTTAAATGAATTATGGTTTGCTACTTTGGTCATTAAAGGATGAATATTATATCCAAGTCATATGATTTCTGATTTTCTTTCAAATTATGTACATCCTTCCATGCAGAAACCTGTTCCATCTCTCCCAAAATACAAAACTGCCAAAAATAAGAAAAAAATGGGGGGAAAAAAAGTTTGAGGTTTATTCTGCCTGAAGTGTTGCTCTCTTTTTTACACAGTTCTGCATTTATACACTGACCCTAATTCACTAAATTAATGGACATTAGCACAGGGAAGGAGTTTTTCCATGTTATCATGATGGTTTTCTATAGTACAGTGATTGTTAACTTTTGATACTGTTGTAAGTTATACAAAGGAACAGAGCTGTCAATATAGAGGTGACGTGACAAATCATGTCTGCTCAGGTATTTAACGAAACAAAAAACTCTCAAAAAAAAGGAAAACATATGCAGACATCACTTATTTCATTGCAGACCAAATCCAAAAACCTCCCCCAAAACCCACAAACCAAAACCCAACCTTTTAAAGACACTGACAGATTGAGGCATGGGAAAGTATCCTACAGTGTTCTATTTTCTTTAAAGAGTGTATAGCTTTTTAAAAGAACAAACTGTTTCTCTAAAGAATGTTTCTTGGATCCCCTGCGTACGCTTCCAAAGCAATCTGGCCACGTCAGAAGGAAGACCTGCCACACTATGGTGGGACATTTTGTCCATGAAAGCCTTCCTAATATACTACTTGGAAACAAAGATTCTTGTTGCTAAAATAGAAGCCTTCCTTTTCAGACAAAATAGTAGATTTTATGCTAAAATGCCACTTGAACCTGTTAAGCAAGAAAATGATGTGCTTGTGTGATGCTCAGAAGTAAGCAGCCACCTCTGGAGCCGGGATTTGGGAGGCGTTGCTGACATTGGGTCAATAGTTTGAATTTGAACTGCAGCCAATGAAAATTGAACGGTATTTTTGTAACGATTGACTTGTTCCTCATGTATGTGCATGCTGGGTAGCTTTTATTGCATTAGGTTTTACAGTATTACCTACTGCATTGTGTCAATATGATGTTACATGTTGAATGAAGATAGCGAGTGCCAAGAACAGAAATAAAGGAAATGAAATCTTGTTTTCTAAATGCAATTTCTGCTTCTTCAGAACAAATTTGAGCATGAGGACTGAGTCTGATAAGAAATAACATATTTAAAGTATAGAACTGGGCATTAAGTAACTAGAGAATTATATGACCCCAGTTTAGTGTCAGAGTAGAAAAGCAATAGATAGAATTCTAGAATTTGCCAGCCAAATATTTCTTTTCTGCTTATTTGCCAAAGTGATACGAATTTATCATGTCTCACTGCTTATCACTGGGCCTGCTTATGGAAAGCCTTTAAAGATGGCAGTGAAAAGGAACCTAATATTTAAAAAAGGTACAGTCCAATATTACCTGAAGAATACTTCAGTAGCTGTTGAAGCTTAAATACTTCATTCCAAAGGAGTGAATTAAAAAAATACTATAAAAAGATGTGTTTTGTAGTGAAATAGACCTCTTGTGTCTTGTGGTATAATCTATATAATAGCTTTCTTTTATCTAAGAAATTATGCTTATTTTATCCACAGCCTAGCTACTGTGACTTTTCTAATTCTGATGAAGGACCCTTCCAAAGAAGAGCAATGAGTAAGAGTTCAGATTAAATTACATGAAAAGACACTATTCTACTCCTGATTTTGTTTTTTGATGTCCACTTGCTCACTAAATTTCATGAAAAGACACTATTCTACTCCTGATTTTGTTTTCTGATGTCCACTTTCTCGCTTGTTCAGTTGCCTTTTTATGTTTACTTGTAGAAGAATAGCGATGTAATCACATACTATTTAACAGGCACATCATACAGCTGCAGGACCTTCTTTTAAAAATGCTGCTTCATATTGTTTGAGTTTCATTACTGTTTTCGTCCTTCCAGAATAGAGCAAAGCAAAGGGTGATGTTTCCCCTCCAGTTATAGGGAGACCTTCAGACTTCCAAAGAAACAAACTAGAGTCAAAGCAAAACTAAAGAACCACTGAAGAGTTCTCTCATTGCCTCCCTCATTTCTTTCCCAATTCTTCCCCACCAGAGACATAACACAAGAGCAATCCCTTTCTAGCAAAATGTTTATGGAAGCATGTTTTTTTCATTTTATTGACCCTTCTGGACACTCCAATAAATAATCTAGAGGTAGAATAGGAAATAAATGTTTTCCCATGATAGTTTTATGAAAACCAAAATATTTGTGATGAATGCAAGCAATGCTTTTTAAATGAAAATTTTCCTGTCCTTTTATCACATCTGAATCCACAGAAATATATATAATCAAACCACAAGTAATACATAGTGAATTATCACAAAAGTGTTCACTTTACAGAGTTGAACATAATCCAGAACAAAAAGCTCATATGGAAAATATATCCATATTGTTGCATGTAAGAATATGTAATGCGTGTGTAAGAACACTATGTGTATATTGAATGTGTAAGAATATTTTGTCAGGTACCCCCAAGCTGTGTCTACTCGCACTCAAGAAAATCAGTCTTGTTTAATTAAACAAATCATAGAACGTGGTGATAAGTTGTACAAAACAAAAGATGGGACATAAATGTGGATGTTATTTACCTGAACTTCAGTAAAGCCTTTGATTCTGTTCCCCGCAGCATTCTTGTAAAAAACCTGGTTGCCCATGGCTTGGACAGGTGTGCACTCTCCTGGATCAAACGCTGGCTGGATGGCCGGGCCCAGAGAGTGGTGGTGAACGGAGTCAAATCCAGTTGGCAGCCGGTCACAAGTGGAGTTCCCCAGGGCTCGGTGTTGGGGCTGCTGCTGTTTCATATCTTTATCGATGATCTGGATGAGGGGATCGAGTGCACCCTCAGTCAGTTTGCAGGCGACACAAAGCTGGGCAGGAGTGTTGATCTGCTTGGGGGTAGGGAGGCTCTGCAGATGGACCTGGACAGGCTGGATCGATGGGCCAAGGCCAATTGTATGAGCTTCAGCAAGGCCATGTGTTGGGTCCTGCCCTTGGGTCACAGCAACCCCAGGCAACGCTCCAGGCTTGGGGAGGAGCAGCTGGGAAGCTGCCAGGCAGAAAAGG
>KL267455.1:49495-59684 GCA_000699545.1 Podiceps cristatus
CGGGCACCACAGTATTGGATAGACATTATGGTGCTGGAGCGTGTCCAGAGAAGGGCAACAAAGTTGTTGAAGGGTCTGGAGAGCAAGTCGTATGAGGAGCAGCTGAGGGACTTGGGGTGGTTCAGTCTGGGGAAAAGCATGGGGAGGGGAGACCTTACTGCTCTCTACAACCACCTGAAGGGAGACTGTAGTGAGGTGGGGGTGGGTCTCCTACTACGTAACAGGGGAGAGGACAAGAGGAAATGGCCTCAAGTTACATCAGGGGAGGTTTAGATGGATATTAGGAAACATTTCTTTACTGAAAGGGCTGTCAGGCACCAGAACAGACTGCCCAGGGAGACAGTTGCATCACCATCCCCGGAGGCATTTAAGAGAAGGGTAGATGAGGTGCTTAGGGACAATGGTTTAGTGTGGTCAGGCACAGCTGGACTCGATGATCTTAAAGGTCCTTTCAAACCAAGGAATTCTATGATTCTAGGATAAATGAAGGTGATTGCTGATGAACAGCAAAATTAATGAGACAGGGTTTTCTCCTGATCACCAAGGAATTATTTTGTTGAGGTGGGTTGCAGGTGTGCTGCCTAACGGCAGAGCCGTCGCCTGCCTGGACGCTCCCCCTTTCTGCAGGGGGGCAAATGATGGTGGTGTGGGCTGGGCGCTCCCCAGCTCAGGGTGGGAGGTGAGGTTTGATGGAGAGTTTCTGAAAAGGCTTACTGGGACAACTGCGAGAGCCAACTTGGCACTGGTGCCGATGCAGTTGCTGCTAATGGGATACAGGGTATGAAGGCACAGAAGTAGGTAATGGAACTCGCATCCATCCAGCTAATTTTATGGGAAATCAGTAGTACTAAACTTGTTGGGTTTTGATTTATTTGTGTGTGCATTTTTTTTTAAATGAAACCACAATTTTATTGAAAATAACTGCATTGACTAACATAATATGGTACACAAATTTATTCAAAACATATCTTTTTTAGAAAAAAACCAACCAACCCACCAATCCTATCCATAGTCAATTATCCTAAAACAGTTTCAACTGCAATTCAGATTTCTACTTACCTACACCTGCGTGCAGGGGATGGGGGTTTTCAGTAGTGGTTCACTGAATGGTGATATGGAGCACCTGGGAGTTTGGGAGGGTTTTTCTGCCAGAGGAAAGAGGAGCAGGAAGAACATTGCTAAAGAGGGAGGAGGCAGTGAGGTAGGGGATTTTATGGTGTTAAGGGGAGGTAGTAGCAGGCTCTGCCTGAAGGGAGGTGAAGGGTAAATGAGAAAGTAAAGGGAGCTGATGTGTGGTGAAGGCCCTGGCCCATTTTGTGCTGTTTAGGAGTCTTCTCGAGATCCTGAGGTGGTGGGATTGCTTGCGATACCCTGTTCAAAGGAGACTGATGCGAGGGGCTGGTGAGAAAGCAGTTTATTCCTGTAACATGGGGACGTGCCTGAGCAGAAGACTTCAAGTAAGTTTGGTAGATGCACCTTTTAACTTAGCTTTGAAATAATATTTTGTTTAATTTATGCAAAATACTTTGTCACTGTGGCTCCTAAAAGCAGAAAAAGAGATTCTTAGCGTGACTCAGGTGGGGCTTGCTGTAGCTCTACGAGTTTGATCAAATGTGACTCTTGGTGCAAGAAATCACAATGAGGAGCTGTTCTTAGGGGAGTGTATTTTGGGAGTGTAGGTATTTTCAGTATGTTTTAGTGGTGGCCTGTTCCTGACCTGATACTGATAATCTGGTGACCTGAGTGCAATGATAATCTAAATGAATTAGATGGGATTTCTTAAATTAATTTATTTGAAAATCTGTTTAAATGCTGCCAAATGTGAAGCTTGATGTGTAGGAATAAAGAAAGTAGGATTTTTTTTATTTATTTATTTTTAATATGGGAGAGAGTTGCCTGGCCTGAAATAAAGGTGCTTTTGAGAAGATCTTGAAGGAAGTCCTGGAAAAATAATGGAACTTTTGAGTATCTGATGTGATGCTTTGACTAGGGCAGTATCTATATGTGATTTACTGAAAACCAGGGAAATGGAGTGGGAGTGAAGATGTGGACTTTTTAGTGAAGTCACAGACACAGTTGTGCTGATTAAAAGCTAAAGATATTGGATGCTAAGGAAGAACTCAAAGAGGAGTTTCAAGGATACTTTTTGACCTAGAATGCCACAGCAAATGGAGATTAATATGTAATTTGATAACTGTTTATTTGATATTACTACTTTGCTGCCTGTTATCAGTTTTTGGTTTGTGGGGGTTTTTTGGTTGTTTGGTTTGTTTTTTGTTGTTGTTCAGTGGAGTGGTTTTTGTATCCCCTAAAAGTGTATGTACTTTGGATTTTTTTTTTTCCTTCTTAAAACATTTATGCTATGCACATATGTATACTCTCTTAATTTAAGCATACACTGACTGATGTATGTCCATTCCTCCAGTGTATGTGACTAGAACTTAGGGGTATTTAATTATGGAGTAGCACTAAATAGAACAGTAGATAATATGGATACTTTTTCACTGTTGAAGAACTTAATATTAAGTTCATATTGAAGAAGTAGACACACTTTAACTCAGCTTAGCCAGCTTGATATTCAAACCTCTGGATTCCAGATTTTATCCAGTTTCATGGGGACACAGGAGGAGGAGGAGGATGTAGTCTGGAAATAGGTTTTAATACAGTATATACACCTTGGAAATTCTGAGGAGTACTAATCACCTGAAAAGATGCAACGTAGATTCAGTGACTATTTGTTATTGTTGTCTTGCCAAACATATATAATCCCCTCTCCGTAAAATATATGGATTAGACAGTACTATTGCAGAAATGAAATAATAATTGTAGTTGGGGGAGGGAAGTGAATTTAAGGTAAATTTTCCTAGCTCTATGAAGAATTGAATTCTTATAAATTGGATTTGCATTGAGTTTCATATCCTAGCTACCATTTTCTTAGTGTTCTAGGCAGAAAGTTTTGCCAGGTACCTGTATTAATAGAGAATTACCATTATAGTTTGGAAGAGTATAACTGGGCACTTAATTTTTGTCTTATGTTCAGTAGTGCACAGCACGATTTCTGGATGCTGTTGTTTATGCTGAAAATCACTCTTGGACTCTTTCTCATTCACCTCTGAGTGGGGTAAGCGTTCAAAGAGTAGGACACCCTACTGAGAAATCTCAGAAGTTGGCTCAACATATTTGAGTCACTTTATCAGTTTAAATCTGCTCCTTAAAGTATGATTTCTTCTGTGCTCTCAAAAAGCAAGCATTTTGTGACACTCTTGAAGGAGGTGTTTTAGTGTCAAAAACAAATGGGTATGGGTGTGTTGAGTATCTGCTTGAGAGCAGGTAAAACACAAGTTTGTGTGCCTGATGCTCCATTTATTTTCACTCAGCCTCCCCTCACGTAAGATAATTTTGTACTGTCAGCCTTGCAATCTCTGATCCTGTTGACAAAGATAAGCATAAAGGTGTGAATGTGATTGCATACCTTCCCTTGAAAGGGAAGAGAAACTGGAAGCTGAGCTGCAGCCTGGGCTGAAGTCCACCTGAGAAGGACCTGGGTTAATGACAGAGGGTGTTTGCTGGGGAATTTGGCTGAACTGTGTCCTTACCCCGTTACAAAAGGGATGCGGTAACTCAAGATACTTTGCAGCAGGAAGAAAAGTCTAGACTGTTGCTGTTACGCAATCTTTTAGCTGCTTAACTGATGTGGTTCAAAATCTACTCTTTTATGTAGAGCAGTTTTGTCAGGTCCGTAACCAAGTGTGTTACATGCTACTGTAGTTCTTTACATTGCATCGGGGTCTTAAACTTGAGGGGGCTTCCAACATCCACAGCAAAGCTTCAGCTGTGGAAAAACTTTACCAGAAATATTTTTATGAAAGATCTCTTTGAAGTTTTAAGTCTTCCTTTTTGTTCTTTGATGACAATTGAAGAGGGGGTAAAAAAAAAAAAAATATTAAACAGGGACAAATGAATCCAGGGGTGTAGAGCTCATCATTTTCTGTGTATTGCAACAGGAAGCTCATAAGAAGAGAGCATCACAACTAAGCAAACTTTATAACTGCTATAAAAGAACAATAAAATCTCTTCATTCCTCCACAGTGTCGCTACAGTGGTAGGAGGGAAATCCAGGATGCACTGTGCATCAAGTTCATGTGTTTTGGGTTTTTTATTATTGTTTTTTATTTTTATTTTCAGTCAAAACCAGAAATAATTCATCAGCAGTATCTAGCTCAGGCTAGGGATATACTTCTGAGTGTTTGGGGATTAAAAGAAGAGAACACTATAGCTGAAAGCTTTTCATATGATTTTTTACAATAATAGTCAGCTTTAACGATGGACACACCTCACTTCTGTAAGGTTCCTGGCAACAGGGATATTTTAATTGCTGCTTAACCGGTTTCCTACAAAAGCAGAAGCCCATCCGTTTCTCAAAGAAATTCAAATGCGTGATTTCAAAGTGTTTCAGGAGTACTCTTGTACACGTATAGTAAGTCATTTTGGTGTGCTTTGGAAATCAGGACCTTAAAATGTATGGCTTGTACTACTTTAGTTTAATGGGCTGTCAACTGTCCAGGATGATCCAGTACAAAGTCAGACATGTCTTTAATCTTCAAAGAACATAATGAAAAAAGTGAATAAATTTAGTTATTAGCTAGGAGGTACAAAACAAGTGAAGAAAGAAACTGTACTTTTTGCTGTCTTGAATTAGATAACTGAAATTACAGCTGTCCGCGTGTCTAAAACATCTGCATAGATATTGAGGAGTTTATTGAAGAGTAAGTGCTCATTTGTCTCTATTTAATAAACACAGTCACAAATTCATCACTTGCTTAGTCTTTTTAAATTCCCTACATTTAAATAAAGTATTTCTATTACCGTTGATTTGTAGCATGTGAAAAAGTTGAATCTGAATTGAATAATAATTTGAGTCTTGGAGAACAGAATGATTGGGGTTTCTTTCTCTTCATAGAGGAACTTGCCAATAGGAATTCCATCTGTACAGATTTCTTGTATATAATAACTGTCAGTTGTTTTAAAAAAATAGATTTCATGCTTGCAGTAAGAAATTTCTGACCTTTACTTTCTTGTAAATTCACAAGCTGCTTAGTAGTCTCAAAACCTGGATCTCTGAAGTTTATTAAAGGTTATTACATTCAGAAGTGATAATGATAGCTTTTAATACACAGGTATGCTCTGTCACTTGTATGTGAACGGTGATATAACAACAACGATAGAGGAACTGGAGCACTCCTTGTTATTTGGTTTTCAGAAGGGAGTATGGCTATGTATCACCAGTGGCAGTCCTCAAGTTCAGCGTTGTATTAAGTGGATTACCACGTGCGCTGCCCGCTTTGCTCCTCCCAGTGCTAAAATTGGTAATAGTAGCGAGGAAAGGATAGGACTGCTACAATCCTGACATCCTCTAGAAGGCAACTACCTATTAACATCAAAATTATTTGGGTCACTTTTTCACCTAAACTGCCTCTTTCAGAGATTCTCAAACCTGAAAAACAGCTGCCCCGAGCACTGGTGGTGTTGGTAATATGGGTCATGGATGGCTTTGGTTTCATGGCCAAACTGCTTATCCAGACATGAAGAAAGTGAAATGCTTGTTTCTTTTCCTTCCCCCTCCCCCGTCTAGCCTATTTCTGCTCTTCAAACTTTAATTTACCCTTTGCATTAAATTATTCACTTGGAGCCAGTTTGTATGTTGTGTTATTTTTAAGATCTTAAAGCTTTATTTTTGCAAAAGTCTTAAAGGAGGAGAAATGTCACAGTGTGTTCTATTTTAGCTGGAATTCTGTACGTTGTGCATACAGCACAAATATATAGATCACTAAATTGAAAGTTATTTTAACAATCATGCTTGAGTAAACTCAGATGAGACACTTGGGGGGCAGGGTGTGGTGGAACCAATACATGCCAGCTTGCATCAGAACCATGAATTTTTATCCTGAAGACTGACACTTAACATCCAGTACGTTGTACCCTAGAAAATAAGCAATGCTAGGTTTTGGTGTGGTGTGTGGTGGTGTGGGTGGTGGTTTTTTTTTTTTTTCTTTTTTTTTTCTTTTTTTTTTTTTATTGGCCTAACCCTCTTTGAACTAAGAAAGTAACAGTGCTCTTTGCCTTGAGGGAGGAAGTAATGACTTTTTCAGACAGTACATTATGTGATTTGCAACACTGTTATAATCTTGACAAAGAGTGTAATCTAGTTGTGTGGTGATCCTGTGGGTCTGCGGGTTGGTCCACTTTTAGGGTCTCTAAAGAGTCATTGTAGGGCTTGATCAACAGTCCTCAGACGCTGTGTGTGTGGTTTTAGTATAAATAGTTACAATGAGGATCCTTCTTTGGTGATGATATAACCACACCATGATTAGCTACCAAAAAAATTTTAGCAGAAAGGATAGTAGGGGAAGAAGCAGAACTGCAGATATTTTCATACTTGTGTGCTTTATGTTTTTTCTTTAAAATGTGTACTTTGTGTGTTTGAGTAGCGGTCTTGGGGTTGCAGTCAAGTCACCGTCAATTTCTGGAGAAGTATTAGAAGAGTTTAAGCACTAAGAAGGTAATGCAGAGTTGCTGAGATTAAATTATGCCAAGTCAATCTGATTTCCTTCTATGTTTGGGTAATGAGCCCTGCAGACCAAAGAGAAGCTCTGAAGTTTAGAGTACTTGCATGATACTCCTGTAAGCAAATGAGGGAAACCACATCTAGGTGAGTTCAAAACTAATTAGGAAAACCAAAATCCAAGAGTATTTGTCTATCAAATTGAAAGATACACAGGGCGTGATCTTTATGGGTTTTTCCTAAATTTAATTCTGTTCAATATTGTTAATAACTTGTAGAATAGAAAAATGTCTTGGCTTACTACATTACTAGATACTGCTATTGTAGGAAGCATAGCAGGTGCAGACAGGAATAGCTTCAGTGATGAAGTGTCCCGAAAGGAATACTGTGTGAGTTGACAGGAGTTTAAGTGTAAGGTGGTTCCAGCTGAGTCCCTACCGCACAAATGCAGGTATGACTGACTAGTGAGGTGGAAGATCTGCAGGAAAGTTAGTGGGTCACAAGCTGAGCGTAAGAGTCATCTTGATAAATGTCTTTGTAAAATGTAAACCTCCAACTGGAAGCAGCGAACAGGATGCCATCCATCTCTCAGGTAATCCTTCTTGTCTGTACAGTGCTGGCAAGCTCTTTTGCAGAACAGAATGTGCAGGTTTGAGCAGCAAACTTCAGCTTAACGCTGTCTGTTTAAGCCACTTACTGTTTACTTTTTCCTCCTTCCTCCTCCTCTTCTCTTTCTTCATACCTACTAGTATGCAAAATCTGTGGATCTGCTGAGTCCAGAAAGAGCGAGACTCCAATGACACCAAGTTTTTAGAAATACTGTCTTCCTTTTTTAAAGAATTTTGACCTTTGAATTAGGAGTAGAGGTAGTGTACATGAGCTAGGCTTTGGGAAGTATTTTTTTTTTTTTTTAAATATATAGCAAAGCACTATTTTAAAAGATCATTGAGTGCATTTGTTCAGAATCACTGACAATAAACCAAGCAATTTGTGTGGTGGGTTTTGGGTTTTATTGTTTGTTTTGTGGGTTGTTTTTTTTTTTTTGGGGGGGGGGTTGATTTTTGCTTTTTGTGTGGTGGTTTTTTTTTTTTTTTTTCCCTCCTCCAGTTTGAACTTCTATTCCCTTTGGCTCTGTTTTCTGTAATTACATAATTTTGAGTCTTCATTTAGCTATTGTCATTGAAAGTCTTGGAGACAATGCCACTGGAATTTGGCTACTGTTGAGATGTTTGTACGGTTTATAGTTACTGAAACACACAAGCCTTTTTGTTCTAGGTCAAACTGTGTGTGTGCATATGTACGGCTTCTACGTATGAAGCTTTTCAGCAAGTCTTTGAACAGCTTTATTCCCCGGTTAACATGGCCTGTACTAGATCAGATATCAAACAAATCATAACCTGCCTCCAGCTGCTCTTCATTCAGCAGCTCTCTTGATCATAAAAATTCTTTCAAAGGAGCTGTCTTTATGTCTGTGACACTTGATGTCTAATAAAGTATCTAATGTCTATAGCCCATCTAATGTCAAGTTTCCAGACAGCTTTAGCACAACTCATAATATGACTGGACTCCAGGTGTAACTTTCTTAAATAAAAACAAATCCTGTAAACTGTGATGGAGAAATAATGTAAAGTTGACAGTTGAGTCTTGTGTTCATGTTTGGAGAATGTATAGAGAAGTGGGATTTCTAGAAATGGTGAAGATGAAAATAAGTGAGGGAGGATGAAGAGAGGTTTAAAGGAAAAAAAAATATTTTTGGACTTACATTTGACATTGTTCTGCTTTTTTTGCTCTTGTTTTGCTATCTGTGGTTTCTCCACTAAATTAATGTGACATACCTGGATTAGAGAGAGGCAAATTTTAGAAGAGAGTGTTTTTAAATGTGAAGTTTAGGGCATGACAGACCAAATCCTCACTTGAAACTAGTACAACTCCATTAACATCAAAGAGGCAACACTAATTTACATAAGTTATGCATCTGACCTTTTGTTCTTGTGAAACTTTTGAAATGATTTACAATTTAATATCATACATAGTTGTTTTTCAAACCAATTTCATTTTAAATGTTTCTGTGATACAGATAACTTTGCTTTCAACTGTCATGAAAGTCCAAACTAAAGCAAAGTATAACATAATCAAAATACATCAAAAATGCACCTCATTTATTAGGTAAATTCTGACTTATCAAGTGTCCTTGAGTTTGAGTTGCCTCTGATCTTGCATCAAAAATTCTCCTTGTGCCTTCTCCAACACTCATTATCACTCATTAAGGGTTGAAGTTTAGAAATTGGAAGTAAATGCCAGCTTTTTGAAAAGCAGCTGAGTTTTCCTCTTAGAAATCATTGTTTTCAGGCATCAGTCTTGTTTCGGGCTTTGAAAGAGGGCGGCTATTAATGAACATCATGGATACAGAGAAGCGGGTTTCAATTACAAACACACACAAACCCAAAATCTGCTCGTGTTTTTAAAGTCAGTTTTCTATGGGATTCTCTCAGTGCTGGGGGAAGCAGTGGATGTGTTGTTTTGAGCACTGTCACTTAACGCTACATTCAGTAAGCTTAAGAAAGCAGGACAGTTGTGTATTTCTAGTAAAATATATTTCACTGAGGGTAAACGTGTAAAAAAAAAAAAAAAGTCTCTAGGTTAGTATTATCGCACTGTGAAAAACCCCTTATCAGAAATCCAAAAAAATGATCCTGGGATTAAAAATACATGGGCAGTAACTACTGAACCCAGAAATGAAAAGAGAAATTCCAGGATATTGCTTTGAATGAAATTACAGCATCTTTGAATGTAATGGATCTTAGCTGTATGCCAAACAGTACAGGTTGCTTCTACTCTTTCATTTAGGTGTCAATAGTAGTAATGGCTTTCTGTATTTGTCTCAAAGTAAATTCTGACTTGAATCCCTATTTAGGGATGGAAAGTATTTCTGTCTTTGTGAAACTGTAAAAACATGGAACTTCAATAAGTGACCACGTTATCGTCTATACACTAGAGCTACGGGTGGTACTTCACCCACCTTTCTCCAGGGAACTTGCATGTTGCAATTACTTACTCTTTTCCGTGGAATTACCCGGAGACTCACGCAGCCGGTGTGCTGGTGCGGCTGTCTCGTGGCGATACCCACTCGGTCTGTGGGCTGCCCTTCAAGCGTGGTGTTTGCCTCCCAGCTACTGCTTCCTGCGAGGGTGTTGCCAGAGGTTGGAGAGGTGGCTGTGCCCTTCGGTCTCGATGTCTGACTGCACGGGGGACAGAGCCAGCGAGGGAGCGCGTGGGCAAAGCGCGTCGGCTCTGGGGTCCCCGGAGTCCTCCGTCGCGATGCAGTTTGGCGTGCTGTGTTTGCTGGGGGTAAAAGATAGGCAAGCTGACTCCAGCGCGCATCGTACATGAGAGCGTGAGTACAGGTTGATCGAAACCCTAAGATAACCTTTTTTTAAACAAAATTCGAATTCCATTTCTATGTTTCTATTCATCCTTGCCTCTGAGACTTATCATCTTATGTGTGTTTTTAGTAAAGCTATTATATACTGCCTTCCCACAAATGGATGCACTTCTGTGGACATGACATATAAAACTATCTTATTTATTGAGTTTTGTATTAGTGAGACAGGGCAGGATTATTTTCCC
>KL267455.1:59697-78172 GCA_000699545.1 Podiceps cristatus
TTTTGGAGCATCTGTCACAAGTGTTTCAAAAAGCTTTATTTATATATGTACCTCCATAAGAAATGGAATTTCCTAGGCATATGTCCATACAACCATATATTGTGACAGTCTGCATGCTTTCTAGATGATTTTTTTGTTGATTTGATTTTTCAAAGTTGTGTTTCTGTTTGCAGTTTGAGCCACTGTAGTACTGGTGCTTGAGTAAGGAACAGGAAGGGGGATTATACTGCTGATAAAAATGATGCTAAATATGTAATACTTCTAGAGCCTTAAGGGTGTATGTCCTTTAAATCAAAGGTATAAGTGAAGAATTATATCCTATATACTATCAGTGATCTGAAAAGTGATTTAGGAAGAACCACAACTAAGTGGGTATCTGTTTACATTGAGAATGGGGAGAAAAGGGGAGAGGTGTGAAGTAATTGGTGTCTGGACCACCTGAAGACCAAAATCCCCTTCAAAGAAGGCTTGTCGGATGTCCTCTATTTCTCAAGCATCTCAGAGTAAGTCAGTCTCCAGTGCAAACACTAATAGAAACTATGACTGAGATCTGTTGTGACTTACTCAGCTTTAAATAAGTTGCTGCTCTTCCGTGGCGGCGACTTGTGCTGGGCCATCATCCCCATCCTGTCCCCCCCGATGAAAACAACACATTTCAGTGAATTATTCTTTCCTTACCCCCCTCCCTCCCCCCAAAAGACAAATCACAGGACTTCTTTGTAACATGTACTGCTAATCTGCAGTCCAAGCTGTTACGGTCCAGCTCACAGTCAAGCCTGCGTGCAGTGAATAGCCGCTTTGGGGGGAAGCTGCTGGCTTAGAACAAGCTAACTGTGCTGCTCATCAGAAAAGCCCCCCCCCCCCCCCCCATTAAATGGCAGCTCCTCTGCTGGCGCGTAGGCATTGCTCAGCTAAGCAAGGAGTGCTTTCGAAGCGGAGAGCTCTTCGTGTTCACCTTCCCGCAGTGGAGATCAAATCGTGGATGAGCGTTTGCATAGCCGCGTGTCGTTCCCTCACCTGGGAACACCCTTGGTGCTGACTCTGCGCTCTGGTAGCTGGGCCAATGAAGAACAGCTTTACTTCCATTAGCATCTATCAGTGTTTTGCACGCACGCTTGTGTTAAATAGTTTATCTTGCGTCTCTTCCCCAGGCTCAGGTTCTCTCGGGAACCTGGATTAAATTTTCTTATGCCCACCCTTCCCCCCCGCCATCTTTCTCTGGCTGCAGCCTACTGTTGAATTACAAAGTAGTCATTTTAAATAATTTTTTATTAAAAGAAAAGATGTCAAAAGGCAACTTCCCTACAAACAAAAATCTTTGTATCTTTTCTACATTTCTTTGCTCCTCAAAAACATTTATATCAATAATATGGAATCAAGAAGTAGCTATTTCCAAGGCACACTGTAATTAATCCCACTAATAAGTATTGCAATGCGAAAAAGCCCTACCCAAACTTCTGGTAACATGCCAAGCGGTGCAATACACTATGCTCAGGATGATGGGGTCTCGTTAATACTCCAGTTCTGGTGAAAGGAGGGAAATGTGCTTTAATAGTTTTGGGGTTCCTGAGGAAGTTTTAAAATCATAATAATAAACAGAAATTCGTAATAGTATGTGTGGATATGATAAGACAGGGTCTTTTGATGGTTGTAGTCACTAACAGACTAAGCCTTTACTGAGCCGGCTCAGTAATTTCATTGCTGTGTTCTGGTTTGGTACGTTCTGCAAAAAGTTATCCTTCCCATCTCTCCTTTGGGTAGTAAGTTGCAAGTACCAACCTGCAGCACATGTGAGCCCTTTGGGAGCTTTTTTCTTCCTGCCCTGGGTTCCCACTTCCGTTAAAGGCCTGAATCTCTCTCAAGCTGACCATACTTTGCCCCTTCTTGTTGAGAGTTAAGTCTCCTAATGGCCTTTTGCTCAACTGAGAGTGAGTGCGATACCCAATACCGAGCTGCCAGCTTCCTCCAAAACCAGTCCCTTCTAGTTGCGTGGGGGAGAGATGAGTACCAGCTCCAAGCTGTTCGCAGTGGAAGAGCGAGCGCGGGCTCTTGTCTGCTTACCCTTGTCTGCTTTTGGTATATTGGTTTCAAAACCAAGTTTAGTTATGGGGAAATAAAAAAGTAAATTTAAAGACTAAGGAAGTTCAGATAGTCAACTCCTATAGCACCAAGACTACCAATTTTAGGCTCAACTTCAAAGCTTTTAGAAGCTGTGGAAAGCTCAGCTTTTCACTTCTCCTGAGCATTACGTGTTCCACTTTCCCCTAATGGGTTATTTTTGGCAAGATGAAGCTTGGAAAGGAAAGTGTCTTCAACTGGTGAGGTATTAGAAAGCAAGAACTGTTATCCTGAAACGGGGAAAAACCTAATTTTTAATATATAAATGTATACATATGCTTAAAGTTAAGTCAAAGAAGTCTTTTCCTTCCCTGATAAAAATGTCTGTTTTGAAAAGCAACATCTACCATTTCATCTTGATCTATGTTTTTAAGCAAGTGAGAAAAGTTATGCATTTTGCTCAAGAGGGGAAGAAAAAAAAAATCAGGTGCTTTTTTCAAGAAGTTCCAAGCTAGTCCCAGGGGCTGTGTCTTGAATATAAATGGACATAACACTCATTTTCATTTTTCCTGTTCTTCGTTGATAGGTATTTCCTGCATGTTTGACATGTTAGACTTGTCTCAAATGTCATTCAAGATATTGTCTCATTTATAACTGTTTTCTGCAGCTCCTTCAGTAATTCCAGTCTATTGCCTTTTAGCACTTACTGCCTACTGGCAGATGCAACATATTCAGGTCATATGAGTTTATTCAGTACGGCGATGATTTTTGAGTGAGAATGCTCAAGTGAGTAGCTTAATTTTAACTTGAACTGCCAGCAACAGTAGAAAACAAGCTTTTCAGTGAACCACATTTTGTTTTATTTTTTCTACTAAAATCTTAATTTCTAATTTAAAATGAACTCTGTGACTAAAATAATTCATTACTGTTGTTATATGGCTAAACTTGAAAGATGTTTTTTCTGTGTTTTAGAATCAAGTCACATAACCTTTCTTATGTAATTAATGCAGACAACTGAAAGCATGGTAACATTTTACATGTAAGTGCTTCAATTAATTTACAGCGGTTAGAACCAGTGAGCTTCTATAAATTTGTTCCTTTGGAGCATGGACATAAGGAGCAAAATGGCTAAATGTATCTAATTGATGGAAGCAATCCTATGGATAACATACTCGGGCTCCAAAAAAGATACAGTCTTTCAGTATGGTTGATTTTTTTTTTTTTTTTTTACTTTTCTCACCTGAGAAAGTAAGTGAACAGTTGATAATGTAGTTACTGAGATGTGGTGCCATATGGTTTTCTCTTTCAGAGATTTTCAGGGAGATATTGTTTGCTGTAAGGGGGGGAAACTCAAACCTTGCAAAGTTGCTGCCGTGCCAAAATCCACATTCCTTGCTTCGCAGAAATCTCCCTCGAGAAATCTATAAAATAGGGAGGCGTGGACTTAGGGTACTCTATCTCCACCTATAGGGTTTGCTTTTTTACTCTTGTCCTTTCCTCATTTTTATTTTTTTTTTAAGTGGTGTTGATCAATCAATGTACTTAACTGAACTAGAAGAAATCTTAGGAGAAATCCTTATCTTTCCAATAAATGGCAACTATTGCCATCAGCCCTTGAAATAAACAACCAAGATATAAATGGAAGTGGTAGTGCTCAGCATTAAAACTGCCTAATGCTTTTCAGCACAAGGGTATTTCAGTTGCTATTTTGCAACCAAACAGCAACTGTTTCAGTTCAAGCTGCTATGCCAGATAGGATTTCCCGTACCCTTTTTAGCCTTTCTTGCTAAATAACAAGCAGAACGTCTTTCTAAAAACAAAGCTGCAATAAGTATGCTTTCATCTGGCTGGAAGCTCTGCACGGCTCTTGCGTTATTCTGGGGGTTGTGTTTTGTAGGGAGACTTGGTGTTGGCGAGGGAGTCTGTGAGGGATCAGCTCAGGGGCTCTGCACTTCTGGGAGCTTCCATACAAATGGTTATTTTTAATTAATTTACTTAATTAATCGGAGAATTCACACATGCTCAGCTGCCTTAGAGATGCAGTTGCTGAAACCTCAAGGCACTTACCTGGTGGTGAAGGATAGACCCTGAAATGGAGGTTGGGGGTGCTGTGTGTTTGCATCTGTCTTCAGGGTTTTTGTTGGTTTGGGGTGTGTGGGGTGAGGTTTTGTATTGGTTTGGTTTTTTCCCCCATCTTTCATCTGCAGTTTTGGGCAGTTCCTAGGAGTTTTTGACTAGGCATCAGTGGAGAAATGGGTGAAAGAAGTCAATTATAGTGAATTTTGGAAGTAGTGTGTTGCACAATGGGTTAGTGATAGGCCAGGACCAAAGTGAGAGGATTGGTAAGGAAAGGCGGGTGACAGAAAGAGGGAAAGGAGGAGATGACCAGAATGAGGAGTTGGAAAAATTGCAACTAGGTTTGAAATAAGATTACTGAGACTACAAGGTCTAAGAAAAGTCTTCGTTGTGCCACATAGCATAAACTTAGTGTTGCTGATGTCAGTTGTCTTCCATTAAAATGTCTCTGCTGCCACCCCCAGAATCCTTTTGCAAGGCTTGTGAGAGGGTTTTTAGACGTTTTTATAAAAAGCAGGCTTATTCTTTAATAAATGGAAGGAGTCATACTATGTCCAGACGTTTTGAATTTAGGTATGTAAATATCAAGTACCATGGTAACGGACATAGTAAACCTTAGTTCAGAGTAGCCTGTGTTATTCTGAACTACAGACTAAATTCACCGGCTGCTCTACTTTAGATTTGTTCCCTGGACTTGCCTCTTCTCCCTGATGCCCTGACTACCAGTGTACCCATCTGCACAACTGGAGATACCCTGTGAAATGCAAACGGTACTACAAGAACACTGTTGGCATAAGGCTGCGTTGCACCAGACGAGCCCCCTGCGAGTCTGGGGAAGCACCCGAGCTCTGCCAAACAGCTTCGTCTGGCCAATCCATGAAACAGTTCATTAAAAGCAGAGTAAAAAGACACCTGTAGCTTTGACACTAAAAAGCGTGAGGGAAAGTTATTCGGCTGCCTTCTCTTATAATATCTGGAATTTCAAATATAAATAGTATTTATATATTGCATTTCAAAGAAAATCTGTAGAAACTGCTAATCTTGGCTGCCGTGTTTGGCTGTGGCTCCAGAGGCCAGGCGTCGCTCTCGGCTGGGTCCCCGGCCCAGCTCACTGCTGTGCTCTGGAGCTGAAATGTTGATTTACAGAGGTCACCGTCAGAGTTTTAAGTCCTCTATGAAAAAATAAAGTAGTTTTTTGATGGAAATGGTGGAGTACTTCAAAAGAACATAACTTAATGATGCACTGTAAAATATAATTTATACTGTCTTAAAAATCTGCTACAAAGGGGCTTTAATTTCTGTCTTTTGCCACTGTCAATTAGCAGCCACTGGGATTACGCAGGCATAGCAGCACAGAGTTCAAACAAAAAAAGAAAAGGGAGCATATTCTTACATAATAAACATACCAATAACGTGCTTCTGTGATTTACGTGCTTTCTCAAAGTCAGCATGACCTTGAGCACAAGTAAAATCAGAGTACGTTCAGAAAGCCTGTAACACTTAAGCAAAACTTTCTTCGGCAAACAGTGCTGATGGTAAAACAGTGTCTAAAAGTTGGACATTAGTTTTTGCCCCAGCTCAGCTCCTAGAAATTGCTATGAAAGAAGATTGGATAACAAATGCCTTCCCTGATTCATCAGTCAGATCTTGTTAAAATGATAGTCAGCTTTTGATTATTCCCAGTATTAAGGCTATTGTCATAATAAAGGTAAATTTTACCTCTCTCAATAAATCAAAGCTGAAAGAGGTTAAAAATTTTTAATACCCTTGCAGAAATCATCTCTTGAAAAGAATCCAGAGTTTCTGCCTTCTTGCAATTTTTCCTTCTACAGAGTAATTCTTATTTTGGTCTTTCAGGAGGCTCAGTGCATTTCAGATTATACAATGAGAGGAGTAACAAAATGATGAGAAGTCTACCTCTTTCTTTACCTTTCCAAAAATAAGGTAACTTTAACTGCTGCTAAGATAAAGTTACAGCTGCACTTCAACAGTGAAAAGTAAATAAGTTGTTTTTATCTCTTTTAAAATTGCAGGATGTTTTGGTGGTGGTCCCCCCCCCAGCATCCCATCTCATTTATTTTAGAGTCCTTTTTAAATAGAAACCCTGAAGAACTGCCAAGTTGGCTTCAGTTGTGAGTGATGACTACAGATAACTGGGTTATGATCTTGGCTGAGAGAAACTGGAAACAGTACTAACATCTTACGACTAGCTACTGTTTAGGTACTTTTGAGATGCTTAAGCAAAAAAACAGCTATTCATTTTGAATGCAAGCAATGAATAAGAAGGAAATGTGGCATAATTTAACACTTACTACAAGCCATTCTTAAGCAAGGATATGAAGCCTAAAAACGTTGATACAAAAATAAAGCCCCTTCTGTTTTAACACTATTAACAATAGATAACTTGGGAATTGATATATAATAGTTGTTTATTTTAATAAACATCAGATAGTTAAAAGGAAAGGAATGAATGAATTCTTGGCAGATAACTCTCTATATAATTCTAATATCTTGCATTTCTTATTGCGCTATTGGCAATGTACTAATGAACTTACTGACCTTAGACTAATGATAAATTTTCAAATCCTTTTAATGTGGCAATGTCCAGCTCCAGCTGTTTGGGGCAGATTCAGCCGAAGCTCTGCAAGGGAGAGCACAGGAGATTCTCGCTAGGTCTGTCCTCGGCCATCCCGGCTGGATCCGGTGAGGGGAGGTGGGGCGGTTACGAGGAAAGTGTAGAACAGTGCAGGACGCTCTTACGTTGCTGCTGCCTTGGGACTTCACAGGCGTAGGTCTATCATGAGGATAAAGACAAGAATGGATATTTAATCTGTATATTTCTAGAAGCAGAGGTGACTAACAGTAGCTGTGCTTTTCTTCAAGAGAATTTGCAAATATCCCTTTCTTTCAAGGTGAACTTGCAGTTTCAGGAAAAAGAGGAGGCTGTGCTACAAAGAGGTTTAGGGTTCTCGGAAACGTTAGAGAAGCTCATCCCTTCTCGGGATGGTACGGACCCACCCGTCCCATTGTGAGGGGCTTCCAGTCAACGTAATGTGTGTGAACCCTCTCCTTACCTTTTTCTTGGTTAACTCTTCTCAAGATGGTGCATGCTCCTTTATTTAGGTGCTCTCTGGATTTCTCCTGAGCAGTGTGACTAAGCCCTGCTTGCTCAGCCTGCCCACCACCTGCCAAAATCACCCTGTGTGCTGTAGCATGTCCCCCACCGCCTGGGCTTCCCACCATCTGCCGAATAGCAGGATCTTTCCCTTGATCCTCACCCTCAGTTTGAAGCCGTGCACACATACCCAGGGGTCCGTGAGCTGGAGAAAGCAAATGCACAGTGTAGGTGGTTGTTTTGAATTCAAGTAAAATAAAATATCCATGATAAATGGATAGCTAAGCATTCAAGTCCACTTCTGACTCTGGGCAGCTACTGTGACTAACAGTTTAAGCATATCCTGGCGCCAGTGCCTTAGAGGATGAGTGCCTGCATACAGAGCGGTAGGGCCTTTTCTTTCCGCCTTCCTCCGTCCTGCTGTGTTCGGGGATATGAGCCTTTTTATCTGTTCCAGTATATTAGATCATATCTACTTACACAGTACACTTAATAACATCATTCACAAAGTGGCTGAGGTTGGAAGGCGTCTCTGGAGACCATCTAGTCCAACGCCCCGCTTGGAGCAGGGTCAGTTAGAGCAGGTGGTTCAGAGCCATGTCCAGTTGCATTTTGGATCTCAGCACAGATGGAGACTCTGCACCCTCTCGGGGCAACCTGCTTCAGCAGTTGACCACCCCACCAGTTAAGAAAAAGCAAACCAACCATCCCAATCACTTCTTAAATTACCATTTGTATTATGGTGTTTAAGGGGGACTTCCTCTAATTAGATTTTTGTCTCCTGCCCTGTCACTGGTCTCTGCTGAGAAGAGTCTGTCACTGTTGTCTTTGCTCACCCCCACTAAGTGTTCATACACTCTGAAGGGAGCCCCAAAGCCTCCTCTTCCTCAGGCCAGATAGTCCCACATCGTAGCTTCTTCTCGTATGTCCGATGCTCCAAGCCTTTAATTGTCTTAATGGCCTGTTTCCAGTATATCCATGTCTGTGTTGTACTGGGATGCCCAGCACTGGTGCCAGCACTGCAGATGTGCTTCCCCAGTGCTGAGTAGAGGGCAGTTCAGCCAATCTTCAGTTCTCCTTGCTCCTCTAGTCAATATTTCATCAGTTTGAGGATGTTTCGGAGGCATTTGAGGAAACTGACCAGGATTAGGGCAGCTGTCTGTAAATTTGGGCAGCCAAGGAGTGGAAAAACAGATGGTTCTTCTGCAACTTTAGCAGAAAGGTAGGGCAAGTGGTGAGGATGGGGATGCTCTGTTTTGGCTCTGGTAGTTGGGCCTTAGGGAGAAATAAGTCTCTGCGTTGGGTCTATGGAAGATAGTAGTCATACTACAGAGTATTTTTTCCCCTAATATTCATAGGTACCCAATGAAAATGGAAACCAAAATTTTGTGTAAACCTTTTTCATAATCCAGAAAGTATAAATTGAATATACTCTGGTTTATGACTACATTAAATATCATTATATAGCATTACCTGCAACATAAAATGCAGCCATAAAATGCACTTCAAGTATCTCAAGCACAATAAAGGTATATAACATGTAAGAAAGTGAAGTGTAATCAACACAGTACTTCTGGACCAATGTCTGTCTCTGGTAGTCACTGACCTTTTCTTTGGAATATGTAGAAATACTGAACTGTGTTACTTTCTAGTCTTTTCATAGAACTACGTTGTCTATGCTGAATTCCCACATTCACCTCCAGAGTGTAACTAAATTACTTTTTACTTAACTGAGCTAAATGAGACATTTGCGTATCCAGGTGCCCCTTTACTCCCCTTTCCCCTTCTTCCCTCTTCTATTTCAAAAGCAAACAGTTCTGTCTTGGCATTTTTTAGAAGGATAAAACCAAACACAACTATTCAGACCACTGTTATCTTGAACTCAGGTTCTTTTACTAGATACATAACCTTTATTTAAATAAAAGACTTTTTATACACTTGGGTAACTAAAACCATCTAGTTAGAACTACCCTAAAATGCTGTAGATGCATTTTTTTTCATTTCTCTAATTGAGATAGCAAGTAAACTTGCTTGCTTTTGGTACAGGTTGCTAAATTACCCCTTTGTTAGACTACACTGAGTAAGAAACCTATAAATGCAATTAATTTTATGTAGTCACTGGGTATCTAATTTGGAATATTAAGCAGAGTAAGGGTTTCTGCAGTATACAGCTCAAAACTCATGTTCTTTTGTTTCTCTTTTTTTTTTTTTTTTGTGCATGTGAAGCAGATGGAAGGCAAATTCTATTTTCTTTTTTAGAGAATAGGCTAAAACTACCTTTACAATTCATTTTGTATTCAGCAAATACACTAGATGGGATGCAATCAAATTCAGCTCCTGGAACCAAATGACAGCTATTGGTTACTGAGGTATCTGTGTCTTCTCTAATGCTCCAGAGCATTTTGACGTTTCCCGTTCTTCGTAGACTTAATAATTCTCCTTTGATGGGAATCTCTAATGGACGTGAAGTGTTTTCACTCAGCCCCGCTGAGGTAAAACTATTAAAGCTTACTACCCTTCCCAATTTCTTTGGGTTTTTTTGGTGGGGTTTTTTTGTGGTTTGTTGGTTTGGTTTTGGGGGTTTTTTTGGTGTGTGTGTGTGGGTTGTTTTTTTTTTGTTTTTTTTTTTTTTTTGTAGGGTTTGGTTTGTTTTTTGTTGTTTTATGTTTGTTTTGTTGGTTGGTGGGGTGTTTTGTTGGTTTATTTTTTGTGGAAGTGTAACATAAATCAACGCCACTGCCCTGGAGGAGCTGCCTAGTACCAGAAAACAATACTCACTTCATTTTATACTGTCTTCCCGTTTTCCTTGTATGCTAGGAATACTGAATATTTTACTCTTTATTGATATATTTCCCTGACTAGGTTTTCAACAAGCTATTTTTTCCTTAAACACTGCATGAAGCTTTTGGTTTAGCTAGGTAAGCTTCTGTTTCTGATATTTAATTTCTTGCCAAACAACTTAAACATGAAATTTGCTGAAGGAAGAAAACTGTTATCTTCTTTGTCTCTTGTACTTATGCCTTCCTGCGTGCTATTGTGTGCTGCATGGCACTATCATAATGCACCTTGAACATCACTTTCCTCTATGTGTAGAACTCTTACTTCAGCCAGATGGATTCATCATTGGTGTAGAAAAGGTCAGACACTTGCAGCAGACAATATATTATTTTTTTTCAAGAGAATGCATTGAGGAAGTATTTCTAAATATATTGTCACTTGTTTCATTACCAGAGCCCTTAAAATACCAGTAAAATGCAACCTAGTTTCTGTATGAGCCTGGGGAAAGGCTGAAACAATTTTCACATGAAATACCTGCAAATTGTTTCTGTCTTTCTCAGTGTCTTTACTCTGTAGCCTAGTGATGGTGGCTGAATATCAAGATGGTATAGTAGTAGTCATTTTTGAGATTAAACATTTGAATTCTTTCAGTTGTAGATGTAGTCAAATACAAGTCATGGAACAAACAGCTATGTCTTTGGTTTATAAACCCGTGTTAAATTATACTGGAGAAAAATGAACTCAGTTTATTATATTTGGGCTGGCTACGTTTTAGTTACACACCATGGTTATTTTCAACATGCATGAAGGTTGCCTGTGAGTCCTAAGAAACCATGAAAATAGCTTTTTTATCACCAGCATCACTTCAATCTGTGTTTCTCTTTCCTGAATATATTTATATCTTACTGTCATAAAAGACAAGTTGTACCTTGCTGTCTGTACAAGTAAAGTGTCACTTTTCATTACAGAAATAGGGTGCATTGCATGAATTTCCTAATGTAAATTAAAAAACCCAAAACTAAACAGTTAAAGCCAAATAATGAAGATGGTGATATGGTTTGAATCTAATGTAAAACCAGACATCAACAGTTTTCATTCCATCTCTGACACTATCACACGTGGCTGGTAGAATGGACAATAAATGTACTCCATTAAAGAGGAAAAACCCTAAAGTTGTGCAGAAATTTAGGTGAGATTCTCCTTTCCTTTTGCAATCTGCCTCCTTCCAGGAGGAGAGCAGTGACTCTCCTCCCCATGGTTCACTCTCTGCTCTGCCCAACATCTTGTCTGTCTTGTCTATCGGCAGAGATGGGCCCAATGCATTTGGGGAATTTCCAGCAGCGTACTCCCTCGTGATTTGATTCTTGACATGTTTCATAGGCTGACCGAACTCTAGCCAGTTTTGAGATCAATGTAATGAAAGGCTTTATTGTTCTTTTGACTGCTTTTTGGCTGCTTTGTGAAATTAGCTTAATATTGTACAAATGCATCGTTTAATTCTTGTATTGTTCTTACTCCTCTGTGTCTGTGGGCTCACTGCAACTTCTCACTGGAACCAAGTGATCAGATTGATTGTATCCAAGATAGTACTTTCCAAAAATACTTTCTTCCTGATTGATTGATCGAATTGCAAGTGATTAGAGTTAGGATGTCCATTTAACATGTGAAAAGACAGTTTATAGCTCAATCACTTTCTAAAACACATCTTAATTAGGAAGTGTCTATGTCTGTCAGCAATGTTGTTTTTAATTAAAAACAACTTCATGTGTTTGTAACTTTTACAAGTATTACAAATTCCGTTGTGCAAGGCACGGCAGGGCAAAATGGAAATGATGTTAGCCACTTTTTCTACTAAATTCAGATTCACAGTGCTAATGTGGAATAGTTTAAGCTTTTTGCATAGAAGGTGGAGAAGAGTGGGTTTTGTGGTTTCTGGTTGGTTTATGGTGGGGTTTTTTTTGTTGTGTGGTGGTTTGGTTTTTTTAAACCTGCAAGTGTGTGCCCTTGCTCCTCATTTTTATTCAACTTCATACTGTAAGTAATAGAGCAAATTTTCTATAAGCATACTTATTTAATAGCGATTTATGTAAGGAGAAGTACTTGCGCCTGAATGTAGTTACATTTGGGTTACAAGGAAGGTGTTTAACAGACCACAGAAGCAGGGCAGGAACTGACCTTTAGAGAAGGGATGGTGATGGGGAGTGGAAATCCGGGCTCTGTTACAGTGTCCTTCCCCCAGTGTCTGTGTCTGTTCTGACTGCCAAACTCCAGGTCAGCGGCTGAGCCTGTTCGAAGTGCTCCATCCTCCTTAGGGCTTGATGAAGGGAGGAAGGTAAAAGAGAAGGTGCACTAGAAAGGACGGCAGCAGAGCAGCGTATCTGAACGGGCCCTAAAGGGTGAGTTTGTGGTAGAGGGAATGGCTGCTGGAAGTGTAATTTTGTTACTTGTACAAGAAGTCATTATTTATGGTCAAATTTAGGCTTATAAATAATAGCCACTAATTTACTAGAGACTTGCTAATGTCCTGAAGTTTTAAGACAGGATAGGTGGAGTTACATTTAATCCTACTAACTTTTAATCCTAACATGTTTTTGGTATGGGATTCATCCTCTGTTTCAATTTAGGATTGTCGATGTTTGGGAGAATTGCAATGGTATGATCTTATCAAGATTTAGAGTGTCCTTATTCCCTGGATATCTTCAACATTACAATAGTCTCCCCATTTCAGTAGGGTATTGCTTCACTGTTACCTTACAGTTCTTACTGCCTTTTTTTTTTTTTTTTTTTAGAAAAGAAAAAAAAAAATCTGCCCAATAATTTTTTCCTTAATTTTATGACTAGCATATGTTATCTTTCCTAAGGCAAAGTAAGCGTACAAAGAAGTTAAGAGACTTTAGTTTTACATCTAGAAAAATCAGGAAACAAAAATCCTTCCCAGTGGGGGATCAAGGTACAAAGCTGACCTCATCTAATTTACCTTAAGGTAAAATTGAAGGTTTTTTTTGTCAGGTGGCTTTCTTTCCTTCACAATGTGTTCTTTGTACCTTTCCTCGATTTATCTTAACATCTTCGTTATCCCGAGGTGAAAATGGCGAATTTATACTGAAGACAACTCTTTAAAAAGAGCCTGAATCAGTAAGGCCAAGCCCAGAAGCAACTGGAGGCAATTAGGAACGCTTTCTTTAAAACTCGCCCCCAACCTACACATGCTTAACTTGGGAGATCAGAGGGAAATAGAGCTAGAGGACAGCGGTACTAATAGCTACCAGATCTAACAAACCATAAAGGTGTGCACTGGAGAACTGTGGCAATATTGACTGTGTGTTCATTAAGGACGTGAGTGCCAGATGATGAAAGCGCTGCTCTGCTGGGAGACATTTTACTACTTAAAATGGCAGATAAAGCTACTCTCTGCTTTCTTCTGTTGGTTAAAAAATAATAAAAAGAAGTGCAGAACTTATTGGCCTGAAAGTATTCCTGGGATGAAGTTTTCAGCAGTCTTCTGACATCCTCTGTGAAGAAGCTTAATCACCACTTCCAGAGCTTGAAAACTATCAAGAACATTAAGATTAATAAGTAGTAATGTCACTCCTTTCACTCTTGATGACTAACATTAACAGCCTCGTATATTTAATGCATCTGAAACAGACTTTGGTATCACTAAAGCAATGAAGTAAATCACCTGTGAAGGTGAGTCTCTGAGTTTTGCTGTTTCTCTTTTATTTTTTCTCTGCTCACTTCCATTTCAGTGATATTCTCTCTACCATAGAGAAATTATGTTTCTTTACCCTTTAATCTTTTAATACTGTATTCATTTTTTTTTACTTAAGTCTAGTAATTGTGTTTTAATGTCTGTGCTCTTCCATTCTGGCACACTTTACAACAAAGTGCATTAAATCAATCTTTGACCAAATAATTTACCAACAAATCAGGTGGCTTTGAAGTTTGAGTTAATTGATTTTAATGTTTTCAGTGCTCTTTGTGTCTTTGATCTAAGCTGTCCTACAGAGGAGGGAAACAGAGCTTAGTCTTGAGATGTTAAAGGGCACCGTGAGTGAGGGGACTCAGTAGCAGAATTTATATACAGTGGTACCATGGAAAGTGAATGGTGTTAGTGCTATCGGGAGATCTTTTCTGCTTTAGTCATAACATTTTTATGGCTGCCAAGTTTGGTGTGTAACAATCCCCTGAGGAAAAATCCCCTCCCTGTTATTTGTACTGTTAGCCACCCCTTGTTCTCTTTGGTTTCTTAAAAAAGCAGAGAGCAGTTCTACTGTTATGTATATATTTTTGTACTTTGAATGCTGTGAATTAACGCTCTGAAAGTCAGCATCATCACTCAGGTTCTCGTTCAGCAATGCTGGAAATCCATCTACTGGCAAAATGAGTTTTAGTTCCCTGGCTATTTAGACACAAGCTTCACCCAAGCAAAAGTCTGTGGGCTCAGCAAGATCACCACCCTTGCCTGCTTTTTTTCATTTCCCCCCCGCCCCAATGTTGCAAATGTTGAACCTGCTATGAATTAGGACTTCACAGCTATGCCCGGTCCTCAAAACATTCTCTCTGTTTAATGAAGTGGATTTAAATTTTCACTCAAAGGCGTAGAAATGCCAACATTGCTCATTCTCATGCAGCAACCATAACTAAACCAATATTCACATTTATGTGAAATCACTGAAGGTAATACATAATGATACATGAAAAATACCAAGCGATTTGTTCACTATACACAAGCTAGCTGCTTAATATGGTGTTCACAAGGTGTCTTGTATTTTTAAAATAGCTGTAGGTGGGTTAAAATATAGTTTAAATTCAGAAAAATAGTCTTTTCTTACTACTACAGTGTTGAGAACAGTATTCTTTTCAAAAAGCAACTTTTAAAAAACAGAAATAAAAGAAGCTTCCTACAATAGCGATGTGTATTAAAATAAATTACAGATGCTAAAAGAAAAGAACCAGTGGTTATATAGTATATGGTATGAGGAAAGAGGTTTTGTGCAAGTAAATACTGCAGTCTGAATGTGCTGCCAGGTGTTATGCTGAAGGCTGGTTTACTGGATTGAAGTTGTGGACTCCTCACTTGACTGAGAATTTGGAAATTTGCAGGTTGGGCAGGGCAGCACCTCTGATTTCTTGAGATGATGGGGGAATTCCGGTTTATAGGTAAAGGTTTAGCCTCTCTGTGAGAGAAACAGAAAACCTAGTGATTGGAGGTATTAGATAATAAACAATTTGTGTTGTGGTGGCTTTTTTGTGGGTGTGGGTGATTGTGGTTGGCGGTTTTTGTTTGGTTGTGTGTTTTGGTTTTTTGGTTTTGTGTGTGTGTGGTTGTGTTGTGTGTGGGGTTTTTTGTGGTGTGTGTGTTTTTAGTGGTCCGTCTGTCCCTGTCAGTGTCTGCCCTGTTCCCCCTCCCCGCCTTGCCTGAAGAGAGTGGAAAAGCAGTTGGTTGTGTTTCTTCTTCGGCTAGCCAGCCAGTTAAGGAGTAATGAAACAGTGTGTGTTAAAGCACCGTGACTCTGGGCCAGGAGGAGACATGGCAGCCTAGCCCAAGTCAAAGGTAAGGCGCAGCTGTGTTTCTTCAGCAGCAGAGCATGTCAACAGCCTGGAAAAGAGCTGAAAAGTTTTTTTAAGGAAGGTGGTTCTATTCATGTTTTAAGGTGGTAGGTTTTTTTCCTTCAGGTTTCCTGATGTGGAAGCCAAAAGGCTTTAAGAATAATCAAATCAATTCTTACAGTCATTTCCCCCCATGCTTATAAGACCACCTACTTTGGCTACCCCAGGTCTTTTTACCTCAGCAGCTGGTTTTGTTTGTTCATGCTAATGATTGATTTTTTTTTTTTTCCTCTCCCCCACCCCCCCCTCATTAGTTCTTCATCTTGTCTGTCTACTTTTTCTATATGTAAAACTATGCCTTCTACAAATGCTCAAATGTTATGTGGGTGTTTTGTTTTTTGTTGTGTTTCTTTGGGTTTTTGTTTGGGGTTTTGTTTGGGGTGGGGTGGTTTTTTGTGTGTGTGTGGGTTTTTTTTAAGTGAGACGCAAAGACATAGAAGAGTAAGAGCCGTGCAGTGGAAGAGTGCAGAGCCACCACTAACACGTGCCGTGCATGCTGGATCCTCGAGAGAGCCGGGGAGATTGTGAAAAGCAGAATGAAGATGAGGAAAAAGCCTACTTGCTTGCCAATGGTGTAATTAAGGGCTATTTATCCTTTTTACAGTATTTACATTGGCAGTGTTTCATTAGGGATTTATGGCCATCTGTCTTACAGGTTTATTGTATATGCTGTAGATTTTGCAGTTCAAAACTGCTTTGGAACTCTAACAAATCCCTCTGCTGTGTATATCCCAACACCTGACTTCCTGGGGATAAGCAAAGTTTTGTGAATCTGCTTACAGGGCTTCACAAAACGCTGCCTGCGCTGGTGTCGCATCAGTGGGCGATAAATGAGGCCAGCAACGTGATAATGCTCAAAACGTCCTTTCGGCATGTCTGTGTTAGCACTACGGACATGGCAGACAGTCTTCAACTCTTAAGTAGTCTGGCATTTTTAATGCATATTCTTTGTTTAGGTTTAAAATGTTTTTCTTACCATCTGTCTTTTAACTTAGTTCTGCTTTGAAACATTTTTGCAAGTATGTACCTTTTCTTAAATTACATTAGATGTCTTTCAGCTCTTTTGTAACATCTTCCTTGAAGCTCAAGGAGAGATACAGCAGATGGGCACTTCTTCCCCCTGCTCGGTTTTGTCTGTGGGATGAAGGGTGCGGAATGCTGCAACAGAAATGAAATTCTGCTCTGACTGGAAGTAACTTTCCCAAAAACATAGCCTGGGTCTTGCCCAGCGAGGGTAAATCGACATTTTGTGGTAGGAGGGGGAGTTAGCTGGTTTGCTGCTTGAGCTTAATGTGACAAGACACGGGGTGCGTCTCGTGACAGGCACTGTGCTTGCACTAACCAGTTTCAATATCTACCTACAAACCATAGGTTTGGTGTTTGCTGGGGCTGTATCCCCTGGCAGAAGAAAACAGTAATAGAGATTAAAGCAACATGGAAACAATCTCTTAAAATGAAGCGCAGCTAAAAATTTTAGTTCGCTTAAGTTTCTGAAATGAGAAGAAAAACCTTTTGTTGTGGAAATGCCAGCAAGATTCGGAGGCGTCCAGGCCTGCAGGGCATCGTGCGGGCTGCCTGCAGCAGGCTGCTCCCTCAGGGTAAGGCACGGGACCCTGGTTTGGGGCCCTTCAAACCTTCCCCCATCCCTCCATGCCTTAAAGTGTTTGTCTCTTCCTTTGCAAGTAATTTCAGACTTTAGATACTTCTCTGTTCTGCAGGGGGTTTTGTGAGTACTTAATAGGAAATAAAAATTTGTCTTTTTTTGACTACCTGTAATAATAATATCTGTTTATCTGAGCTGATACTTGAAAAACAGTACAGACAATCCACAGTGTGGAATAACAGAAGTTAATCACGATAGGAATAACTCTTGCATTAAAGATCTGTATTATGAAACCAAAGAGCTATGCAAATTGAGAAGAGCAGCAAATTTGACCCATCTGTGTTGTGAAGCCTTATTTATGCTGTCTTTGATGTACTAAAGTAATCCTATTGTGGGAATGTTGTGTCTGTGATTACTCTAAAACTTAATTACAGGGTTAACTTGCCTCCATGTACATGAATCTGTAACACTTTTCCCAGTTCTTGGACTACTGTTTATTCACAAGCATGTGAGAGCTGAGTTGTAGCCCCTTTCACCAAAACTTCAAGGTGCTGGTGTCCTTTCAGCTGAACTCTTTCTCTTTCTTTTTTTTTTTTTGGTAATTCTTGGCCAAGAGTGAGGAAAGACTTTATTCTCTGAATGTCTCACTTGTGTGGGAGACAAAGCTTTACGTACCACTGTCACTACGGCCTGTTTCCTCGTGGATCAAAGGCCTGGAGGCGTGCCGAGCTGCCATGCCGCTTGCACACGTCGCAGCAGTGGGTTGGGCAGGGGTGGGATGGGGAGGGCCAAAGGCAGAAGATCTTTCTCACGCCACCATCTCCGCGTGCTCCGTGCTCTTGCCCTTTGCTTGGACCGCTGACCAGGGCACTGCTCGTGGTGATGTGGCCAAGAGTGAATCAAAGCAGAACTACTACTTTGGAAAAAAAATGCCCTGATTCACAAAATGAGGCCCGCTAGATTAAACTCTCTCTCTCTCTCTCTCTAATCTCCTTACCCTTTGAAAAAACCCACAACCACAAACAAATGTCAGGATGTTCAGCTGGTATTACCCTGGGTACAATCTTCTTTGGGTAAAACTTTTTAGCAGGACCTGCTGTGATAGGACCAGGGGTAATGGTTTTAAACTAAAAGAGGGGAGATGCAGACTAGATGTAAGGAAGAAATTTTTTTATGATGAGGGTGGTGAAGCACTGGAACAGGCTGCCCAGAGAGGTGGTGGAAGCCCCATC
>KL267455.1:78217-92982 GCA_000699545.1 Podiceps cristatus
GTTGCAGATCTCCCTTCTCACTGCAGGGGTGTGGGCTGGACAGCCTTTAAAGGTCCCTTCCCACCCGAACTATTCTGATTCTCCTGACGTACCTTCTCTCTGTGCTCTGTCCCTGCGTTCTGTAAGGAAACTCCTTGCTGTTCCTCTGCATCTGGGTGTTTCTCGGTCTAATCGCATTACCCCTGCCTCGTTTGGGCTGACATAGTAACCCTGAGCCTGCCTGAAGGACGGTCGTGCTGGTGCGGTCTGCACGGGCTGCCGTTCCACGCGCCACCGCTGTGCTTGCAGCGCTTGCGCTCGCCAACACCGATTCTCCGGGCTTTGTGTTTTCTTTTCAGCTTGCATCAAGCATATGTTGCTCCTCTGTACACGGGCATCTCAAAGAATTTCTCAGCTGCCTCTCTGTCATCCCCGAATCCAAATTACAACTGTCAATTATACATGAAAGGTAGGCAAGATCAAAGTCTTCCCTTAGTCCTGCTACTTGTGCATCTGCTTTACCAGTAGAACTGCAAAACCAAACTTCTCTTTCAAAATGCTGCGCTTCAGTTTAAACCTGATACATTTTATCAAAATTATAATCCCAGAAGCTTCATACTATTGTACAGTGGGTAATGAAGAACATTTATGTGCTTGTAAATGCCAAAAGAATTTAAACCATGCGCAAAGGATACTTTACAAAGAGCAATTTCATGATTCCCTACAATGTTTGTTTGATAAAGATTTTACCCAGAGTTGGAAATATTAATGAATCAGATCATTTCAGAGTAAGATAGAAAGAGGGGGAGGGAAAAGATTTTATCGTTTTTTTGTTAATGGAGTATATTTGAAAAAAATTAGCAGTGATCAAAGGTTAAATTCTGCTCCCCTTTGTCATTGAGAACATTACTGCATCTTCCCTTATATTCTTGATATCTTTTATTTTGTACACATCCACTCCTGAGCTAAATGAAAGAAAAGCTTTGAAATAGAACACATCTAAGCATTTTTTCCAAATTAATGGCTCCCATACCCAAAAAAACTTAAGAATTTTAAAATATTCTTATTAAAATACAATAACTTAGAGTAAATGAGCTCATTATGTGCGTTTCCGCTCCAACTTCAATCTGATGAAACATAAACACCTACTTAAAATTAAAGACTCTAGTGTTGAAATGCTCAACCCTCTACTTTATCAATATATACTTCCTTTAAAAAGATAAACAGTACAAAAATATCTCTGGCTACCTACTCTTTCCAGTGTTGGTGAAACTCGGCTTGATGAAGTTCTTGTGAAGAAATGTGTAATGTACCACTGTGCTGACACATTTTAAGGATTTTAACATTAGTAGTTTAATAAGTAGAGTAATGTGAGCTTCTCTGGTCTTCAGCTCAAGCTTCTTTGTACAGGGATTTCTTCCATGTAGTGATTTTGGTTCCCTATGGATTTTGTCATTAAGCACGACAATTGACTTCATGTCAGCGAGCACTCTAATAAAGGGAACTTTTGGGTATTCTAGTTGGTTGAGCTATTGGGGACAGAATCAAAAGAGAAGAATATTTATACAAAATGCTTTATTTGTCTGTTAAATTAAAACCTCCTCAGCTGGAAATCTGTTCTGAAGATTTTGGAAAGTACATGCACAACAGCAAATCTCATTTATAGGGTACAACAAGGAAAAGGGTTCATTTTGCTGGCAACTGTGTTAGTGCTCTACTTAGGGCACGTTGTGTATATCTGTCACTAAGTTGCAATTAATTCTGAATCATCATCATCAGTCGTTCTGTCTTTTCACAGACACTGAAATCTCTTAACAATTGCAAGCTATTTGAGGCCTAGCTCTTTTTATTTGGTATGATTCCAAGATGCTAGCCTAATATCATCAACATCTTACATTCTCTTTCAAATAAGCTGATCCATGTCAAAGTGCTTTAAAAAAAAAACCCAAACAAAAAACAGCAAAAAAACTCCCCAAAACCCCACCAAGCACTGCCACACAAAACCCAGGCTAATTATTTCACTGAGCGAGGTTTAACATGATACTGGTTATAGAAATGACAGCTTTGTACACATCCTGGTTCATTTTGGAAATACTTTTAATCTTCTTGTTTGTGCTAATCTAGAGAAGAAGGAAGTTTCATGCAACCTCATTTCAAAGGTGAGGCGTATCTGTTCTTGTTCCACAGATCTGTGAAGTGTAATTGTACATCTGAAACACTTTCAAGAAGAATGGTATGTGTCTCAGCATATATTTATTAAAAATGTACTTCCCAAATTGAATTTTATACTCTAGTTAGACTAGTTAAGTAAATAGGACAATACTCTGATTCTGTTTAAATTCAGTGCATCTCTGCTTGCTGTGCTGATACTGCTCTCTGTTTATGCCAGTATGAAGGTGGCCATAGTTTGGCTTTCAGCAGTTTGACCCAATACAGGTGCAAAGAGGGAAATCAAGGCTGCAATGTTTTAAAAGCATCTCCATGTGTTGGTCTTCTGCATAGGGAGAGAAAAGCAAACAAGCACCTTGGGAGTAGTGAAACACAGGATTTTTTTTCCTAACATGGGCCTTGGATTCAGCAGGGGGAACTGGTGAGGCATGTGGGGGGATTCTCTGAGCCGCAGATACGTCTGGCTGCCTGTCTGGCACTTAACTCCCTTCCTCCCTGCCCTCTCACAAAGTGAAATGATATCAACAGTGGCTTTGCCTTGCACAAAATCAACCTTGAAGTCTGTAGCTGCATCGCCATTCTAATATGAATTGTAAATACATTTTGCAGGACTTGTGCCATCACCGGTGTGATTAGCCTCGTGCTGGGTACTCCTGTCAGTGACAGTGGAAAAGTGGGTCTTCAGCTGCTCCTGTCTGCCGACGTTTTTCAAGACTTTGTTGTTAGTAGTATGTGCTGAGGCAATCTCAAACTTTTTCATGAAAAGCGAGAGACCAGTTCTTATTTTTATCAGGATGGCCATTACTCAAGCTAGCAGGGTACATGCTTGAACTTTAAAGGACTGACTCTGGCTTGATTAGGTGGACTGTAGACTTCATTTTTCACATCTAAGGTGAGCACAATGACCACCACATGGTTGGTTTTCTTAGATGGCTCTTATTTTCTTCTCTGCTCTTTGTTTTCATTCTTTTTTTCCCCAAGAAATGATGAAGCTTACTTTGCAGCTCAATGGCTAGAACAGATTTCTGGGATGAAGTTGGGTGGGGTGTTGTGTGTTCCAGTTAAGTGCTCTAAATTTTTTTTTTCCCCTCTTTAAGTCAGAAATGGTCTTCTCATCTAAACTGGTTCATCCATTCCTTCAGGCAATCCAATTTTTATGGAAAAAAACTTCCATCAGAAAATCCTTGACTTGTTTGGCTCCCTGGAGACCTGTATCTACTGGATTTTAGTTTCCTTGCCTTTGACATATTGGCACAAAAAAGACTCGAATCAGAAGCGAGCCCCTCATTCATCTTTCTCTACTGCTCTCTGATTTGTAAATGAGCAGAGTTTGGTTATATGCTTACATGTCGTAACTGATTAAAGTGCTGTAGTTTTTTTGTGTTTCCAGCTATGAATCTCTTCATGTTTATTATTAGTAGATTATATATACTAATGATAACTGTGAGTCAGTCTTGGAATTCAAAATCTTTCTCCACCAAATCAATCATTTGATTTTTCTTTTGTTTGTTCTGCCTTTCTGCTCCCCCCCCGCGGATATCTTTCCAGAAAACTTAGTGGTCATATTTAGTACTTTTGTGTTCCAATATTTTCAGGTTTTAATATGACAAGAACAATTTTTTTTTTTTTGAAAAAAAAAAAAAAAACAACCAAAAAACCACCAAACCACAACATCTCAAACCCCCCCATCCTCCAAAAAACCCCCAACAAATAACAAAGCAAAACAAAATGAAACAAAACAAAACCCAAACAAACAAACCAAACCAAAACCAAATCACCTTGTAAATTCTAGGAAATGTAACTGTAGAATTGCCATAGTTTGCTGACAGGGTTTAGTGTGAATGACCTTTTACACCTTTCTCCTTTAAGAAATATTTTTAGTACCATCCTGTGAATTTTATGCTGTTGCTGCTGCAGTTGGTTGGTTTGGCATTGTGGTGTGGTGTATTTTGTTTGTTTGTGGTTTTGGGTTTTGCTTTGTGTGGTGGTTTTTGTTAGTTTTTTCGGGGTGGGGTGGGTGGGGTGGGGGGTTGTGGTGGTGGTGGTTGTTGTTGTTTTTCCCCAAGGAATGGGAAATTCTCAAAAGCAAAACCCACTAGAGGATTTGTTTTGTGCATGTCAGTGTGGAAAGGAGGAAGGGGAAGTTTAGCAGAGCTCTAATGATCCCTTGCTGACCGATTAGTGTTTGGTGGTATAACTGATAGGAAAACTTAAAGCTGTTTTCAGGTGGCTTCCACTTATCCCAGTCCCATGGAAGGTCTTATGGTTGATGACTGTTATGTTTTGGAAGGGCATGTTTGTTTATATTTCACTGCTTATATTTTCTGTAATGTGGGTCATATGTCTGAGTTCATCAGTTTTTAGGAAGGCTTCTGTAGTCCACAGCAGGTTTCAGAATAGACCCTCTGTCAGTGCTTGATTGGTACCCTCTATAATACTAATCCAGCGATGAAATTCTGCAGTTTTTCTTTGACTAAGTGGAAGGTGATTGAATCGCAAATTTTAAAGCAAAAATATTTTTTTATCCTATATTCAGTATTGCTCACCTGGTACTACCTCCCTGCACATGATGGCAAACTAATCTTGATTTTAGTGTCATGTAAGTCCTTTTTTGTTTTCAAGTCTATTGCAGTAACAAAATAACTGGGAAAGTTTGGACTTCTGTGCATTTGTAAAGAAACACTTGCGGAGTAATGAAAACCTTGAGTCTCCCAGATAAACTGTTAAATACTTGAAGTGTGTGTTAAGGGTGGGAATTCTTTCAGGGTGATACTAACAGCACTGACACAAACTGCAGCACATCTTGAATTAACTTATTTTTCTTTTTCCCTGACTCTACAAGGTACGCAAAATGCTGATAGGGTTCAGAGTGCCGCTTGTACAGTGCGGTGGAAGCAGGTTTAGCGTTACATTTGTCCCAGCATACGGTATGGCAGGGGGGCTTTACCCTCTGCTTCCACAAACCCTGGACAAAGATTAAAAAGGCATGGCTTAAATTAGAATTAAGAGCGAGAGCAAACCCCCCGCCCTGGCGTGTGGAGAACAAGGTTTGTCTCTTACCCACGCCTGGGCCTTTCAGATGTGTGTGTCCGTTCATACTGTGCTGCCTTTGTATCACGTTGTTGGCTTTGAACGCGAGGAGGTGGGGGGGGACGGTGGTCCTGGCTCCTCTCGGGTGCCCGTCTGCAGCAGACAGGTAAGGCTGATGCTAAAACGCCGCTGCCTGCCCGAGTGCTGGGGCAGCGGGGTAACTGAGTGAAGCGTATTGATGAATGCCCGCTGTTCTGCATGCCCAAGGCAATAAGATCTGGCAAACGTTAACACAGAAAAACCTTCATCAACTAAGGCTTATAATTTTAGAAACAGGGCAAGTCATTAAAGCACATATTTTACTAATAAATCATGTTTGAAACTTATGCAAATGAGAAATTTAACCAGGACATGAGCAAGTTTTTTTTTTTTTTCTCTGTAAAAAGACTTTCACTTTTAAATGACAGGTTTGAAATTGACTGAGGGGAAAGAAAAATGAAAAAAATTACATAGTAGTGTTGTAAAATAACACAGTAATATGAGGGAAGAGTTTATCTCCTCCTAAACATCGTTACTTCATCTGGCTGGATATTCCTTCTTTCTTTCTGCTTTTGATATCTTACTTGTGATAATTGCTTTAGTGATAGAGGAAGAAATTTAAAAATAGTGTATAAAAGGAATAACTGAGTCTCTGCCTGTTCTTTTCTTTCATTGCATTCTCCAGAAGCTCTTTCTAACTCCTATACAAGTCACACCAATTTCTAGTAATAGCGTTTCTGTTGCCTCAAAATCTCCAGTGGTTTGTCCCACATTCCCACACCTACTCCGAGCCCTTCCGGCACCTGACTGATATGAACAGGAACAAAACTTTACTGTTCTCCTTTCTCATGCTGTTTCTGTATCAGGACCTGGTGCGCTCTCTTGCTTTCTCCCCAACAGCGTTAGCATCCGCATATTGTTCAACCCTCCAACCAGAAGAACAGTGAATTTTTTTTTTCTTTGGTCTCCCAGTATGGTAGTCCAGAGAAATGCTGAGATGTACACAATTGCCTGATGTTGTCTCTATCCATTAAAGTTCTCTATCCATGTGCTTGTCAGTTATGTCATCTTTCTTTGTCTTTGCATGTCGCCTGTGCTACTTCTGGCATCTCTTTTCCTTACGTATCTTTGTAGGCTCAGCAGATAGTTTTCCCAGACTTAATGAAATGACAGAAATGTAATCGATGTGTGTGAGACGCCTCGGTATCTTTTTACTCTGGTGTAGTAAAATGAAGGCAAGGAACAATAGTTTGTGTTGTTCCTCTGAGTAGATACATATAATCCTGTAAGTATATTCTGATGAATGTGATCCTTGTATTGGCAAATGAGATCTATATTTGAAACACTGAGGCATGCAATTTTTGAGTGTACTCATGTACAAACTACTGCTTTGGATAGATTCATGGCAGTTGTTCCCATGTATGTAAATGTAAGTGATCATCAAACACAAATGAAACTTGCCAACACACACACAGAGTGCTCTAGGAATTCATCGATCCTCTTTTAATCATGTTACCCTTTAACTAGCTTTCTAAAATATTCTCTTAGGGTGAAACGTGGTCTGTACAAAATCTGGAAGGCTTAAAATAATTGCTGAGATCGTAGAACAACAGCTAAACTAGCCTGATTCACATCAGACAACCTGCTGGCATGGGTTTATCTGCCTTAAGCAGGCACTCAGGAGAGGAATTGTCCCCAGAATACAGTTTTCTAATATGATTTTATTTTTAGTCAAGGAAGAGACAGAGGAAGTACCCACTGATCTTACATTTCGGTTACTACTCCAACTCTTCGTATTCAACATATTTCACAGTTGTGAAATTGCACCAGAACTCACCAAAATATCTTTTATTGTATTCCTGACACTCTTAAGTAAAATTCTTTGCCAGCAGCAGAAGGTATTCTGTATTAGTAATGGCTTGGAAAGAATATGATGCAGTTTTAATAAGGTTTCCCACGGTGGCCTCCTAGAGAAAGTGATGCATTATGGGGTGGGTCAGGACGTGGCTGACAGGTGGCACCCAGGGGTGGTGGTAGATAGCACCTTTCGGACTGACAGCGTGTTGCAAGTGGGGTCTCCCAGGGATCAATATTGACCCCAATGCTGTTTAATATCCTCCTAAGTGATCTAGGTGATGGGATTAAGTGTACCCTGGTGAAGTTTGCCGGTGATACCAAACTGAGTGGGGAAGTGGACGCTTTGGGAGAGCCACCCTGCAGGAAGACCTGTATGGCTGGAATGGTGGGCTAACAAGAACTGTATGAAGTTCAACAAGGACAAGTGTAAAGTTTTTCACCTGTGAAAACTTAATCCAGGAGTGCAGCACAGTTTGAACAGTGTGCTGCTGTGGCTGAGAAAAGTAACCGGCCAAACTCAAACCTTGTCTTGATTAAATCCTAGTATATTGTACGTTTTGTAAGGTTCCTTCGGTGTCTTGCTTTTTGCTTTTCAACGTGTAGTCCTAAGCAACCTCCTCCCATGAGACAAAACTGTTGACATTTCTTTAAGCAGTTGCAGGCTTTTGAATACTGTTTCTTGATACCGTCAGGGTAATCAGAAATATATATTATACATACCTTTCAAAGAGCTCTGCAACTTGCGCTCAGTGACAAAGCTG
The DNA here is from genome assembly GCA_000699545.1 of Podiceps cristatus. Taxonomy (NCBI): domain Eukaryota; kingdom Metazoa; phylum Chordata; class Aves; order Podicipediformes; family Podicipedidae; genus Podiceps; species Podiceps cristatus. The sequence goes on from KL267455.1 coordinate 86,053, forward strand.
CACGATGCTTGGGGTGCGGAGGGAAATTTATGAGGTACCAGACATTGCACAGTATTTAAATTTCCTTAATTGTATATTCACTCATTGTAAGCATATGGCACATCCTGAAATGTTTTATTACCTCTCCAGAAACAAGAGAATGTGATTTTTTAAAAAGGGAAAGAAAGCATTATAGTAGAAAATACTATAATAAGGCTGATGTACCGGGAACTGAAGTTATTGAAGTCAATTGTTTTCAGAAGGAACACTTACCAAGGAATCATCTATTATTGTACTGAGGAATCCTACACACTTGTATTACTGTTGGTATTTTCTTCTCTCTTACTCAGAAAGAACTGCTACACTGCAGAATTTTAGTATTTCTTACATGTCTCTTCAGTAAAGCAATAATGGATTGATACCATTCCTACCAAAACAGAAAATATGAATGAGATCCTCCGTACTTGAACAAATGATAAAAATCACTTCAAGCAACATTATTTTTACCAGTTGCTTCCAAAACACTGTGTTAGTGAATTAGGTCACGGAGGCTTTAATGCATCATAGAAAGTATCTGTGAGCTAAACACAAATACTTCTTGAGATGCATTAGAGACAAACCAGATGCTTCTAGCAATAGCCACACATTAGCTCTACCTTTTCGTTTTAAAACACACTTATTTCACAGTCAGTTGAATGAGTTATTTTAATGATCTCAGTCTATTTTCCATGAGTAGTAGAGCAGTTCATGCAATCCACCAAGTTCTTAGGAGATACCCGAGATGTCCATTGTTTCAGAAGTGGGAAGAAATCAGCAATGGATCTTCTGTGGATCTTCTGTCTTGGGGGGGGGGAAGTTTGGAAAGGGAAGCTGGAAGGAAATGTGAGCTGTACAGATCAGAACAGTAGGGGATAGTCCATCTTGGAAAAGGGAGGGACTGCAAAGCAGTAGAGGTTTAGAGAAAAGTACGAATCTCAATCATTCAACAAAAGCCCAAACAACCAATAAAAAAATGCCCTTCATGGAATTTATAGGTACTGGATTTTAGGAGGATATCATAAGGGGAATGTTATGAAATGAAGTTTTCAAATGAATTGATGAAAGATTGCAGAGAGAAACTATCCTTACTAGCCAGTAAGTTTCTGAGCAGGAACAGCCTACTCTGGAAGATCATAGAGCTCCATAACTGGAGAGCTACAAGATCGTTTGGATACACTTACATGCAACACCAAATGAATGTTTAAATAAACTACACTGCATCTGTCTTTCAAACCTACATTTCAATAGTATTATGGAAAAGTTGCTTAGAAATTTGAATACAGGTCTCTTTGCATCATTGTAGGACAGAAGAGACAGCCACAATCTCTTAGTACTTAACAGTTTGGTAAAAGGCACTAAGTTGAATTACATTATTTAGAAAACCAAGGAGCTTCCTTCACAAAATTCATACCTATCTCCTTAAAAGATGCTTTTTGCCTGAGCTGACTCTCCTGACCAACTTCCACTGGGCAACAGCACAAGTCTGGTGTCCTCTGAGAAGTGGTCCTCTGGGCTGCTCCACTACCCTACTTTTAAGCAGACATTTTTAGTAAAGTGAGAAAGATCAGCCTCCAAACAAAGCCAGTCTGCTAACTTAGGAAATTTTGGTTGTACAATTTGAGTACAAGTGGGGGGAAAAAAAAAAGCCTCAGGTACTTGACTGTGGAATGCTTGCTCCTCTGGAAGATATTATTCTTCTGATCCCTTTGCAAATATAAATGGTAAAAATGCAATAAAGCTGTCAACATCTGAGAACAGACAGTAGAACAGCAAAGTTACACAGCTGAAATATGCTCTATATATCACTGTACACATTTATTTTGTAGAGATGCGGGTGCTGCTGGTCTTTCTAGTCTCTCCTATTGATGCTGTAAATATATAATGAGAAGCAGGAGAAGGTGGGTGATGCAGTTATTTACCATCAGTACCAAAATGGTGAACAGATAAAAATAAAAAGCACTTAAAGGTATATAATTCTTGTTCAAAGGAAGTGAAATCTGAGAACTTCTGTGATGAGGACGCATTAGAAGGTAAATGGAAGAAAAAAAAATATTTCCCAATTTGTTGTTCTTGCAGGTAGATGTAACACAGTTGAACACTTCTAGAAATACAAATGTCTTGAATCCTGCCTTCCCATATCTGAGGAGGACTGAATTAAGACTATGATTTTGGGTGCTTTTGATAAGCACAGAGCAACTGGGGTAATACTAAGGGGCAGCATAAGCCATTTTAAAAGACAAATTATCCTTTTAGGAACATGTCATTCCTGTGGCTGTTGGGTTTTCTTTAGCATTGCTAAAGTTTAGAGATGCCAGTAAGATTATATAAAATAAAAATATTTTTTCTAAAGCTTCCATTTTGCTATAGTGTTACTTAATACAGAAATAAACAAAAAGAATCAGACGGTCACCTATGCAGAGGCTTAACTGAGTTGAACCGTGCATCTTCTGTTCGTTGTGTTCGCTGGGTGGGTTGTACGCGCAGTACAGCAGCTGTACCGCACTCCAGCGTGATGCACGTTGTCTTGGGGAGTCCAAGGCACCAAGACTTCAGGGTAGATGCATGACACAGAGCAGCTTATGTCATCGTACATTGATCATTTTGAGCAAGGACCTTATTTATGCATTTTGTGATTCCTTTCCATCATTCGCATATGGTTGCCCTTCCAGAAAAGGAGAGCTGGTACATGTCCAGGATGTGTTCTGCCGGGGAGCTGAGCAATGGCCAGCACACATGCTGGGGCTCGGGAGCGCTCTGCAGCCTATGGATCCATCCTACTGGCTATACAGCTTGTTCTGAAGTCAGTAAGATAACTAGTTTTGATTTTTAAAATGATACTGCTCTTTCATCTATTGTAAACTACTCGGGGAAGGCAACAAACGCCTATCAGTATGTATTCTAAACATAAAGCTGAATCAGAAGGCTATTAAAGTAAAGGTGCTGCTAGTCCTTTAGGTGTGCATGTATATGTAAAAGTATGTGGAAAAAAGTAGCAATAGTTGAAACCGTGTACCCAAACAAAAGGACTAATGGGGTATTTGTGTGCTTAAAGAAGGAAAAGAAGAGCTGGAGTATGATATTTAAATACACTTTTTAAAGTGCACATTTGAGCTTGCAAGTAAAATGGGAACAGATGGACCAATTAGATCAAGGCTATTTATCTATAAACATAGCTGTTTCCAGATGATAGCAAGTGTTAGTTGGATAACAGGGATGGGTAAAACGGGTGTCGATGTCTACCCTTCGGTTTACATTAGATTATTTCAAGAGCCTGTCTTGCAGAGAGTGCTAGTGGGAGTGCTGGGGCCGGGGTGACGGGGTGGGTGGTGCAGCAGGAGCAGGCCCCGGAGAAGGGCTGTCGGAGCGGCAGGAGCTGACAGCGCCCGCATCAGCCGCCCAGTAAGTCCCGAGCACCACACGCACCTCGTGCTGCTTCTCTGGGCACCCAGGAGGGAGGCGGTGGGGAAATCCCGGTGGCTTTCAGGAAGGAGCCCTCAGGGGGCTCCAGCCGCTGCTGAGGGATGGCCCCGGGTGGGCTGCTTGGGTACCAGCCTCTGGAAACCTGGCTTCCAGCCAGGGCGTGGGGGCACGTGCCTCTTGGAGCTCGGGAGCATGTGGGTGAGGATCAGAGTGACATCAGTTTTGTTTTAAAAAGGAATTCCCTTCCTCTTCTATAAAGTCTTTCACTGGGATTTGCCACTTACTGATGTTGCAACATTCCTATTCTCTAACTAAGGGAAATGAAATGCATTGAGTCAATTTTTTTCCCTTTATTTTTTTCTTTTTTAAAACTGCTTAACATTTTTAAACTATGTCCAGTGAGGAAAACCAAAATATTTAGCCATTGAAAGTGTATTGCCTTTCGTCAATGAGCTATCAAACTGAGATATTGATAAGTAATTACCTGATTATATGTTTGGACTAGCTACATGATTTTGCAGATATTACTCTCTCTCCTAGTCTACAGCTTGGTGGGGAAAAAAAAAAAAAAAAAATGAATATTCAGCTTGCATTTTATTCTGAGAAGGTAAGCACCTCTCTGTGCTTCACTACTTTTTTGGATGTACTGTTTGAAATTCTGGTAAATTCTGGCACCAACAGAGTCAATTAAAAATTACCGCTGGCTTCAAGAATTTGCCTGAGATGTTTCTCCTTCTGTTTGTTAGCCAGTCACAGATATGCTCATAATTATCCAAGTAGATGTAAGAAAAATCTCTGCACAACTGAATGTAATGATGGATCAATCCTCTGCCTTCTCCCTTTCTCCCCCCACCGCTTTTCTCTAAAGCTTTATTTTGACATATGGTATTACTTTTTGTATTAGCACTCGGGCTTCTTGCAGTAATGGAAATAAAGGCCTAAGCAGTGACCAGCATTTTGGGGAAGATAAGTGAAGAGCTTTTTGATTTTCAGTTATTTAGGTACCTAGCATATGTTACAGCTTGCTTATAAGAAATATTTGGAAAAGAAAGCAAATGCTTCTGTTTTGTTTTGTTTTTTTTCTTCTCTGATATAGCCTAGTGAAACTTTTAAGTAAGTTTTTTTGGGGGTTTTTTTTGGCATTTTTTGTTGTGTGGGGTTTTTTTTTGGGGGGGGGGGGAGGCAGGGGTGTTAAATCTTAAGCAGCTGTTGTGCCTATATCTTCTGGACTTCATTACTCTGGATGTGATTAGAAAAAAATCCCAAATGTCAAGAAATGAGTCTTTCACATACTGACACATTTATGAATAGATCTGCTTTCTTGTGGGCTATTGCAAACGTAGGTAACCAAACAAATTCAGGCATGGTTTACTTAAACATTTGCACTCTGAGTTTTTTGGGGTGTTCAGTGCATGACCAAGTTTTTGAGCATGTTAAAAAACAAAAGCATTGAAGGTTTCAGGAAACATACTGAATGCTGGACACAATCTTTGTTTTGGTTTGTGGTACTAAGCGTTCCCAGAAACAATTTCACTATCTAATAAACCTAATGTTATGTGCTTGTTCAGCTACATGGGGCTTTGTGATGAAAGAGTCGATGTAATTGCAAAGTACTAGTATTTCTACCTGAACCATTAAATCTTTTAAAGTTGTCTAATTGCTGGTTTAAAGGGGATGAGGACATGTTTTTGCATCACCTCCCCATGGCAACCACCTAACCAAACAGGAAGGTGATTAAAAGAGCTCTTCTCCAAAGACTCCGCTGCAAGAATCTGCCTGAAGACTTTTTAGTATTGTAAAGTGATTAAAAGTACCTAAAATTACTTTCTCCTGTTTACTTTTTAATCAGTTACCTAAATGTGATCTCATTAAAACCACATAAACTATACTAAAAAGTCATAGAGGAATTCTAGGCACAAATTTAAATCTTGGATATGGATTTTGTTAAAAGCTTAAAGAATTCTTGGTTAAGGAAAAGGGTGTTTTCTACATGAAATACGAACTTAGTCTTTCTTCTTTTACCCCTTCTGATTGATTTGAAGTTACTGTTTCTCTCTCAGGTTAAAAGATTGCATATTAAACTTGCTGATAATGGATTATTATTCTTGCAGTCATGAAGAACTTGTGGAAGTTGTTATTCTTTAAGTGGAATCTGAGGATTTATTTGCAGGTTGACATTTTAAAGAAAGAACATGCTCTATGCTAGTGTATAAAAAAAGATAACCCAACATTGCATGAGAATTCTTAGTTTCGTCAAGTTTTAAATTCTCATGATTTGATAATTTAGTTCTGAGTATTTTCAAAGATATCTGTTAAAGGATTTTGTTATTGGGCATTACTGCTGTTGCCTTTTTTGTATGCTTTTACATAGTAAAATTTGTATGATAATATGCTTAATAGACTATGATATGGTCAGTCTGAATTTAATTAGTTTCTTTTGGGTTACAAGAAATTTATCAAATTTAATGTTTCAGTAAGTGACTGTTGTTATTAGAGTTCTATAGTCTTGCTGAAATGATGTTTAGGTCCAGATCTTTTCCTAATGCTGTAGTGAAGACTATCTGCCTCACAATGATGTTATTCATTGAGAAGAAAAGTTGACAGAAAAGTTTGTCGAAAAGGTTATCCAGAGAGACACTAAACTCCAGTTTCTTCCGGTAATTATCCCTGCTAACGAAATGATTGCATGCTTTCTAGTGTGTTGGTCTTGGCATTATTGCGAGGGGTGTTTAAGGCCTCCTGACTTGAGCATGAGTTGAAAGCACTCGGCACGAGAGCTGTTTTGGAAGTCTTCCACCAAGCTGTCAGAAAATCTTCATTAAACGTTCATGAAGCTGGGTCCTTTTCATCATTTGTTTGAAACGTGCCATGCTGAATGTAGGTGTGACTTTCACCAAGTTTTCTGATCTGCTATGAATATCATTAATAGATGTTTTTTGCAATATACAGTTTTGCAGTATACAAAAATCAGTAAATTTAAAGGAGACCAGCACGGATGCGATGGGATTATGGAGGGCGAATCTCCCTCTCCCAAGTACCGTGAGCATGTCTGAGAGAAATAGGGATGGGGTGGAGGGATACTTTTTCTTCTCTGTTATCAAGATACATGGATCTGGGAGATGGATTAAAACTCTGGGGTTTTAATCAAGGGCCATAGTTCAGGCTTTGACTTCAGACTGTGGGGGGAGATGTGATGGGATTATGGAGGGCGAATCTCCCTCTCCCAAGTACCGTGAGCATGTCTGAGAGAAATAGGGATGGGGTGGAGGGATACTTTTTCTTCTCTGTTATCAAGATACATGGATCTGGGAGATGGATTAAAACTCTGGGGTTTTAATCAAGGGCCATAGTTCAGGCTTTGACTTCAGACTGTGGGGGGTGTGTGTGTGTGTGTGTTTCAGCCATTGGAAAAGTAATTGCGGAGGGGGTGTGTGTCCAGTCTGCCTTCTGCATTGCAGTAGTTGCATACACAATGCTGTTAGGCTTGGAAAT
>KL267455.1:93654-148102 GCA_000699545.1 Podiceps cristatus
GTGGTGCAGGGAGGACCTTGGTCTGGCCTCGTGGTTGTGCCTCCCAACCCAACACCTTCTGTCAGAGACTGAGAAGCGGGGACGGAGCCTGGTGTAGGTTGTGTTTGCCGTACGTCTGTGCTGCTGGGCTTTCCTATAGTATAGCAAAGTGAATGGAGTCCCTCAAAAGGAATTGAGCCTTCAGCTTCAGGAAGTGCTCCCAAGTGAGCTGGAGTAGTCTGAGAAACCAAACAAATACAGGTGCATTTTCAGATGAAAAAAGAATAAGGGGGATGATTTTTTTTTTTTTTTTTAAAAAAAAGGAACTCAAAAGAACATAAAAAAAACCCCAAAGCCCCCTCTCCCAAAACATACCCTAAGCAATCAACCTGAAATGCCCCTAAAACCTGCCTTCAAAACATAACCAACATTAGTTGCCTAAATTGCAAGCGAGATCTCCACAGTTCTGCATGTGCATTTCTGTACTTCCAGGTGGAATTTAGAAACGAGCAGAATAACACCTGGACCTCTCTCAGGGACCGAAGGCGATGACTGTGTTCGAAGTGTGGCTGTCAGGGAATGATAACCTGATTTCTTACAGAATAGTGCTCTGGAGGGGTGGTAGGGACCTAACCTGCTTCAAACAGCACAGGGGTTAAAGGACTTTGATCGGGAAGGGAGACCTGGCTTCAAACTGAGAGGATTTAAATGTGCATCTCCTAGGGGAGTGCCAATAGCCACCAGTCCATCAGGTAAAGAAAGGTATTTTCCCCTTCTTCTGTACTACTGAGCGGAAGAGAATGACGGGTTAATGTGGCTAGATGGGAAGAAAGGAAGAGCAAGTATGATTATGGCTTCATAGCTGGGGTGCTTATAAGATTAAGTCAGCAGTTCTGGTCCCTCTTACGTGAATTTCTTTTGCATTTTAAGATTAAGCAACCATTGGAATAAAAAAAAACTTTGCTATTAAAAAAAAAAAAAGAGAGAGAGAGAGAAAAAAACAGGTTTCTAATGTATTTGCCTCTGGTTGATCTCCAGAGGAAGACTCTTTTCATCTGTATATTAGTTTATTCTGGTGACATGTCAGTCACTTTTTTCCTTATATGCAGGAGACTTGATTTTACATATGGCTTACATGTTCTCAGAGAGAACAATTATTTGTTTTGCTTCAGGGTGTTTTCAAATAGAATCTCTTATTCTAACTTGTAAAAGTACATTGTGTTTATAAGATAAGTGTTTGCCATGCAAATCAAGCAAAGATGTGCTTTTTTCCCCTCCCGTTTTCAGAAAGACATATGGGTTGGTCCTGAGACTGTTCTTACCCTCTACCTTTTTTTTTTAAAAAAAAAACTATTTTCAAACTAGGTATTGAGATACAAAAGACAGGTAAAAACATACAAAAGTAATTTTTTTTCTTGATTGTGATAAATGTTTAACAGATGCTAAATATATTAGATACAGAGGGGGAGACAAAAAAAGGAGCATGAGAATGGGGAAGAGAACCTTCGATTTCATCTAAGCTTTTGGAATCTCAAATGTATACATTTTTTTAATTATTTCTTTTTCCAAGGGCCATCCAGTTTTTCTCAGTGCCACAGGAGCATCCCTTTTGAAACTTGCGATCCATTTTTACTGCATGTTACCGGTCCCAGTTTTTAATTTCAGAAATGTAAAGGGCTTAGGATTTTTTAACAGCCAAATTAGAAAGTTGAAAATATCAATTTAGGGTAAACTGATTGGAGACATAGTCTTCATAAATAAAATTTCTCTGGCTGTTGCAATATTACATATTATAACATTTATTGACAAAAAAGGAAACGAAGAGAAATTCTCAGTACAAACTGGGTGAGCCTCCCCCTCCCATCCCAGTTGCCAGACTTTATTTATAGAGTCCCCTCACAGTCATAACTTAATAGCAAAAAGAGCGCAATATGCAGGAGAGGGATGACTCTGTGATGGAGGTGGCTGCCTTGCTGTTACTCTTCCATTTGTAAACAGGAAGCTGAAAAAAATGTGCAATTTAGTACCCAAGAGTGTGCGAACGGCTGAAAACTTGGTACAAAAGGGTGGCTTTCAGCTCACTAGGAAAGGAAACGATTCGACAGGAATCATGCCAAGTCAAACAACTCTCAAAGGCGTGTTCAGCATGATTCAGCACTGAGCCTGGTTCTTATGTCGCTAAGAAGAAGGTACTATAAAATGATGAACAACTGCTTCCGGGGGTGGGGGGTGGGGGAAGCTGTCATTTTGAAAAATAGAGTTCTAAAGAATAGGAGAATTGGTTGGTTAAAGTAATAATCATAAAAAAACCCCAAACAAACAAACAAACAAAAAAAAAAAACCAACAACCCCAAAAAACCCCACAGACATGACTTTTCTCAGGGCTCCTTGGTGCAGGTGTGGGATGTGCTCCCGCTGCACCTGCTACAGAGTTTTCCTGGCTATTACTGTTCATGGGCACAGAGGTGTTGTCTTTAACAGAACTATCCCGTTACCTTCACGTAACTTTGGAATGGTGTGCCATTGGGTAGGCACTTGCAAAGGTGTATGGTGCAGACTGGGGAAAGAGCTGAGGGCATTTATTTATTTTATTCCAGATTTTCATGTCACTGAGTAGAGACCCATTTACATCAGCCTCTTTCTTCAAAATCACTTTTAATCAGACCAAGCTTAAACCCAAGTAAGAGTATTAGTTTCCAACAAGTATTTCCAAGTAGTTATGAAATGTTCATATGGGGAGGGGGTGACTAATCTGAATCTAAGATGAAACTTGAGTTTTCTTTTCTCCCTCTGTATTCAGACAATTTGCTGTGGTCATCTTTCATCCTCACCTTTTAAGAGTTGTACTTCCCGGCATTTCTTCAGGGAGGGCCTTTTTCTTGGTGAAGCATGAAACTTTCTTCTAACAAATCTTGTTCTTTAAGTCCTTTTTAAAGCATTCACTCTGTCTTCTCTCTCTCTCTCCCCCTTTAATAGAATCATAAAATGATTAAGGTTGGAAGGGACCTCGAAGATCATAGTCCAACCATCAGCCCAACACCAAGCCTACTAAATCATGTCCCAAAGTGCCACGTCTACATGCTTTTTGAACACCTCCAGGTGTTCAAAAGCTCAGGAGCTACTCTTGCTTGAACATCTTATAATGCCTGGGCTCTCTGTTATAAAAGAGCGTCAGTTCTCAGAATTGCAGTATTTACGGCGTAGATATGCCAATGGAAGTTTAATTCCTAAAGAGCTGGCCAGACGCTTCTCTCGGTACTGATAAGGAGGGATCTTCACAAGTCAGCTGAGCTGGAGAATACCAGTGATTAGATTGTTGAAGCTCTCCAGTATAGTCCCTCTAGCACAGGATATTTTTCCTTTTTGTGGTTAATGCAGATTTACATGCTTGCCATACTGAGGTGCAACCTTGAACTTGGTTTAAACATCTGAAGACTGCTAGAATACAATGTTGTATGATGCCAGTTTTCTTTGGATGCTATGAACAATTACAGTTTTTGAAGTAAATGTCTATGGAAAGAGCATGTGTCTCTGTGTAGTAAGAGACTGATGATTATTGATTTAAAAAAAAAAGGTACTGTTTGGAGCATAGGTATATTTGTGCTTTTAATAAGTGTACTTACTATAAAAAATATCAACTGTTCCGTCTGTGGTGATAAGGATTTGGGGGTGAAAAGTATTCTACAAGTTTTAGTTTTCAGTGCTGGTGCAAGTGTGAAAAATACGGGTTTTTTCTCTCTAATACACTAGATGTGCAAAACCAGAGATTGTAGTTGCCCACTAAACTTGCCCTATGGAAATTTTTCTGTTCCTGCAATCAACTCTTTGTTGTTGCTGTTGTGTTAGAAGCACGTGTTCATTTTAAACTTGTAGATAGAGTAAGTCTGTAAAAATGAGTATTCGAAAAAATTAGGAAGAAAGGACTTGGGTAAAAAGTAGGTAAGTCAAGACAGGGTCATGCTGAAATGTATTGCTCCTCTGCTGCCTGAGTCTGCAGGCTCCTACGCTCCCGGAGCAGCCCTCTTCCTTTTGAAGTCTCTCCGGGCATCACGTCTGCTTGAGTTATAATCCCCTCTAAAGATGCGTTTCCATCTAAGCCTCTTAAGGATTGCTGGGGCTGGAAGAGGCTCTCACAGCCCACCCACCGCATGCTGGCGAGATCAATCCCAGTCCCAAGGTGTGGTGGCAGCTTTTGCTTCCCACTAAGAAGGAGCGGCTTGAGCAGTGGTTTTCCTTTTGTATAATACTCCAGTGGCGAGAGTGCTCATCCAGGCACTGGAGTGGGTACGTGATGCTTTCCTCTGCCTGGAGGGCCTAACCACCGGCTCAGAAGCTTTTCCGGGGATTTCCTTTTACGCTTGCAATAGAAGCTGTGCTTAACTCAACCCTTCCGCTAGACAGAGCTCAGAGGCACTTATTCAGGACTTGGGATTACTTTCTAGGAGATTGAGTTAGTTACTGAGAATGCTGTAAGAGCCTGATCGTAGGAGACCAAACCAAATGCTCTGTAGCAACTGAATAAAATGTATTCAAATAGGCTGCCAGTGGAACATTTGGTATGCTGCTTTATTTCTCATAGCCTGCTTGATACGCTCATTAAAAATAAGAGATCCTTCTGGACAGATCAGTTCTGTTCGCCGATTGGCTCCACTCCTTTACACGAGTTATAAATAGAAGTCAAATATTTTATAATAGAATATGTTCATTTTGCAGTTAGCTGGATTAGAGAAAGGTTGTTTTTCTGTTTTCAGGAATTTGTTAGCCCATTGAAAAATAAAGCTGCTGGTAATATAGCTGTAATTTTGTTTCAGAGTAATAGATTCTAAGCATATTACTTAAGTGATGAACGTATATCCATTTCAAGCCTTTTACAGACTACACTCGAGCAAGGCTGGCATGAATACAAAAGCACTGGAGGACTGAATTAATAAACCCCTCCCCACGAACCCTCTAAAAGATGTGACAATGACTACCAGTTACATAAAAATGTGAGGTGGTTTTACAGAACTAAGGCTATTTTTTTATATATGTGCAAGTAACTAATTAATGAAAACCACTCATATTGCAAGTGTTGGGAGAAGAGAGGGAAACCAGCCTAATCTGGACTGGACCCAGTCCAAACAATGCTGAACTACATCACCAAACCCCAATATTTCACAATTTATTTCCTTACCCTCTCTCTAATAAATGTATACTGTAAACCAGCCAGTGGCAGTAATTCTGTATGCAAAGTTGGGTTTTTTTGGTAGAAATAGGTTCTATGGATACTTGCTTAAATGTTTGTAAAATACTGCAAAGAATACAATCAAAAGATGGGTATAGTTCCTCTCTAGTACTAGAATAAATAGCTTTGAAAACAAAACCAGAAAGGTTAGAGAGGTGACACATATGTATTCCTGCTTGCTAGTCAGTATGTTTTAGTGGAGGTGTGGGCAGAAAGATGGGGAAAATGATTAGACTTATGGAAAAATGAAAGAAAGAAGGGGAAAGGGAGACACACCCCACCCCCCAAAGAAAGAGGGGAAAAAAAAGAAGTATGAACAAGTGACTGTGTCAGTGGCTGTGTAATATTAAGAGAGAGGATGTTTTGTCGGTAATGTTTTGTGCATTTTGAAAATGAGTGAACTGGCATTTTTGTGGAAATAGAATAGGTGGGTGAGACGACTTTGTCACAGAACCAGAAAATTGGGGGGGTTAGATCATTTAGCTTGGGGCAGTTTTTTACAGCCACCCTGCTGCAGTGGAAGTTTTGTAGGGGAACTAGATGTATATGCCTGCAGAGGACAGAGGCAGAAGAGAATAGCTGCTCCCTTGCCCCCTCACTCCCTCTGTCTGCGTGCACACACATAGGCCCAGCACACAGGGGAAAAGTTTAGCAGTCTGATACCCTACAATCCCTGTTTAATGTGGGGGTTTTCTTCTGAGTCAACTAGATTTGGAAGTCTCTCGTGTTGGGTGCTGTTATCCCCAGTGGGGACGGGACTGGAAGTGCATGTGTTCGCTTGCTCTCTTCTGTCTCAATTTTTATGCTGCCAGAGGTTTGCATAGCCCAGGTATCCTGGCATATGGGACTGATGACACTCACACCTGCTTTCTCCAAAATCTTTCTGTTCCTGATATGTTATAGAATCATAGAATGTTTTGGGTTGGAAGGGACCCCCAGAGCCCATCTAGTCCAACCCCCCTGCAGTGAGCAGGGACACCATTACCCAGATCAGGTTGCTCAGAGCCCCGTCCAACCTGGGCTTGAATGTTTCCAGGGATGGGGCCTCCACCACCTCTCTGGGCAACCCGTTCCAGTGCTTCACCACCCTCATTGTAAAGAATTTTTTCCTTACATCTAATCTAAACCTACATGCCTGTATATAAGCACACAGACACACGTATATCTACATATATAGAGCAGCTGCTGTGCACACCGTGTGCTTTTCAGCTAAATACCTGCAGCATCAGTGTGGGTCTTGAGACTATCAGTTGTATTCAGATTGGGGGTCACAGGCCTTGGGATCAAAATCCATCTTATCCAGTAACACAGAGACCACACAGGCTTGAACCAGCCCACGGCCAGCCACGCTATCTAGAGGTTAATGATGCTGGTTGGCGCTCTCCCAAATAACAGTGAGGCAGGTTGGTGGGTGTTGCGGTGCGGGGCTGTTCCCAGCGAGTACAGGGTAGAGGGCATCTCCCCTTCCCTCAGGGGAGAAGTAGTCTTTAGGCTTCTGGATGTGAGTCAGGTTGAGATGGTTGGACTGAGGGTAAAGGGAGAAGCTTTGTTGTGTTTTCCAGTGTAGATGTAATGGGGACGATGGGAAGAGGCAAAGGGGAGAAAAATAGTGCGTTGTTTGGCAGGTTAGTGAGGTGGATTATAAAGGACTGAACCCTAAAAAGTAGCAGGACTAGAACCTGACTTGGTATTTCCAGTAAGATGTTCTAAGCAACATAGACAACCCCTTTTAGATTAACACACGACTCTCCAGATGTTTTGGCATTACTTCTGAAAAGGGCAGATTTTACCTCTGCAACTAAGCTCTGTGTCTGCAAGAAAAAAACAGAACGGAAATGTATACATACGTAATATGGAACAGAGATAATAAAGCAACAGTCTTAAATGAAGGTCTTCAAAATTCATAATTCCTCATATATAACAAGGTTTTCAGGTCCATCTTTCCTAAATCTGGTTCAATATGAAGCAACATTACAAAATGAATCCTGCTATCCTTTTTTTTTTTTTTTTTGTCCCCTGAATAGTAACTCCAGAAAAAGAGGCAATATTAAAAAGATTTATGAATACTTCTCAGTGTCATAGTCACAATATACATGTACATATGTATATTCCACATTTTCATCGAAGACCACTTTTCGTGGGAGGCAGAACACTATCTCAGCTCTTTTTCTACTCCATTTTGTATTCCCTGCTGTTTGGCACCCACTCATATGTTAAGCTTGCCAAAGAGTAGCTTGAGAATTAGGTGTGCTAGCACAATTATGCATTTTAGAAACTAGGCAAAATAAAGCCCTTGGCGTGATGAATAATCTTTTCTCTCAAAGCTTTTTAAAATTATTTTTTAAACAATATCCCTATTGTAACTTCATCAGTATGATACTGCAGTACACAAGCATTATCAAAGGGGAATGGTGTATCGTATGTAAGACAATAAACCTTCTGTCCTAAAGAGGTGGTTGTAGTTGTTCATGACTTTCCAAGTGTCTGACATCTCTCGCTGTGTGCCATCTTATTCTTTTCCCAGAGAGAAAGTGTGTGCAGAGGAGTACCTTGTTCTAGACTTTGGAAGTAGTCTGTGCCATCTTGCTTGTGTTCGTTAGTGAAAACAGAGCCAGAGAGGAGTCTGTGGAGAATGGTCATCTCATTTGCTGAGGGGGTTTATCCCATGCCCATCCCCAGCCTCCCCCAAATTATTTCACTGCCACAGGATAAACGTTGGCTCTATTGCAAAGAGAGAATCGGCCCCCGAGCATGTTGACTGTTCATGGCTGTCTTCGTTCTGGTGCTTTGGGTAATTTTGTGCTGGGGCCTGTGTCGGTTGGGCACCCTGATGGCAGAAACCAAGCTGTTGAATTTCATTTCTAGTTCTGTCTGTAGCCAGTTTAGGTTAAAAAGGACTAGGTAGGGCGAGTTTGTGTACTTTTATTTCCTGAGCAGTTATACTTCAACATTTGGTACTAGTTAGGACCTGACTGGTGCATGTTCCAGTTTGTTGCCTGGGCTGTGTGTACAGGTGTGTGCTGGAGATGCTGAGTGACTGCAGACTGAACTAGGATACAAAGTACTTTTTCTGCTTGCTCTTCAGTTTTACTTCATTCCCATTGCTGACTTGTTTTTTCTTGTGTTTATTATCATTGTTGCAGTCACTTTCTTCATCACAGTCTTCAAATCCTCATCTTTTTTTGTAGTTTCCTGCCTTGTGTTTACATTATCTTGCTGATTTAATCTAAAGACGATATTGGTAAGATGTGTGGTGCAAGGTTTCTCCTGGACTACTTCAATGCTAGAGAACCTACTTTTCTAGTTTTGGGCTCTGGGAGATGTTTTCTTCAATACTGGCTTCTTCCATGAGTTAAGAGCTCCCTGAATGGCTGGTGAGCCACGGTGAAGGATCACCCTGTTACCCTTAGTACAAAGGGCTGAGCAGTAAAAGGCTGTTCCCACGTATTGATTTCAAAAATCACCAAGGAAACAAAGCGTCACGTTGTTTGTCAGCCATGAAATGAACTGTTACACAAGTAGGTTAAGGTAAATGTAAAACATTGCAAACTATAGAAAAAGGTATATGGAAGCAAAGAAAACTGTGCACATCAGTCTGTATAGAGGTGGATTGTCTTTCGTCACAGGCTAAGCCTGTCTGAAGCCTGAGCAAACGGAAATCACCAGTTTGCAACTCCATAAAACAAACAGCTCCTTAACCTTTAGAAGTTATTTGGACCCCTTTTCATTCTCTTTCTCTTCCTTTTCCTCTTCTGCCCATTCTTCCCTCAATTCTTTGTGCTGCCTTGTGACCTGCACACCGTCAGCCCAGTGAAAAGCTGGGCTCTCCGTCCTCAAGGCCTTCAAGGTGAGATGTGGCCGGGGCTGGGCTTGAGCCGGGGCCTGAGCAGCTGCCTGGGGGTCCCTCTCAGAGGGAACGATTCTGTGATTTCACGTAACTGGCTGCTCCGCGAGACAGAATGCGGTGGTAAAGCAATCAGGTCAGGGCTGGACTTCCCCTCTCTGAGGGCCACCATTGTATCATAAACCTCTTCCTTCCTGCCCATGATGTCAACGGTTATTTTATAAAAGAAGTATTATTCAGAAAAAGTATTTTTATTTTTGCTGTTTTATTCATGTTTCTTATTTTGTAATTCATATATTCGTGCAATGAGTAATCTGTAGCAATTCAGGATATTATATTTTATTTACCACATCAGAGTCATCTGTCATGCATTTTGCACATCTACTTAACATATTTTTTCTACTTTTGTTTTCATTTTTATTCTGAATTCTAATGGGGAGCAAACTTAAAGTCAAGAAATCTGGAACTGTCTGGGTGGAATCTTTGTGTTTGCTTAGTGTGGCTTTCCGCATTGTCTTGCGTGGACTGTCACTCTGACTTACAGTTTGCACACTTAGTACTAATTCAGCATTCCTTTAGTTTTCTTACTAGTTTTTGTTCAAAAACATGCTTTGCACAGCTGACTGAAAGAAACAGAAATTTGCTAATGGAAATAAAGTAAAAATTAGTTTTGCACTTAAACCGCTTGTCTTGAAGTAGACAGGTAAAACAATTTCTAGATTACTGTAATGAATGCAAGAGAAGGAAAGACGATATGGTTCTGAAATATAAGTTAATGTACTTTGTTCATTTTATATGTCTGAGCAGACAACTAGGTCTTTCTCAACCAGGTATCTTCCCCTGCTTCCCCTACCTGACTCTGGCCGAGACCCTGATGATTATCAGCCGTAGCTGGGAAAGCCTGCAAACTGACCCGCACTGTGCCTGCGCACAGAATAGCCCATTGCAAACCCGCGAGGATCTCGGAATAGTTTTCTCAGTTTCCCTCCTCCTCTGAAAGAGGGCTCAGGTCTTCAAACCTGCAGCCGAGACATTTCTGCTGGTGGTGCCTCGCTGGTTTCTCTCCTGCATCTGTTCATGTGCAACACCTGTAAATAGGTTTCCGTTGTGTTTCATGCTCTCGCTTTGCTTTTGCTGCTGTGAAGTTTTCCAGAAGTTGTTGTGCTCGGTAACACAGTTATTTCTAGCATGAGCCCTGCTAAGTTGTTCTCTGCCAGTCTCACTTTGTTTCCCCTTTCTTGCCCCTTAGTCTTTCTCAGTCCCATCATCACTGAAATAATGAAGACTATTTGGAAAAACTACAGCTTCTTTTGGGAGACTTGGATTTGATTGAATTTCTTAAAAATATTTTATGATTGAAAGGCTTCACCAGAGACACTGGTGGTCTCAAAGGCAATAACCAGTCTTGCATACAGGTAAAACAAATATAGCACATAATGCACCCCTTAAAAATTGTGTAAAGCTTTGAAAAAAATATACAGATAATAATGACAGTGAGGTGAAGTGTTTCAGAACAAAACTGCAGTGATGATTTACTCAAATGAAACAGCATCTGGCTGAAAGTGTATTTATTCCCAATGTTTGGGAATCCTTGCCTCTCCTTTTCTTTATCATTCATCCCCACAGTAGTTATTTCAGATCAGACGGCTCTGCATTTACTGCCTTTGTTATGGGGAGCAAATTGCAATGTTTTGAGTGGAAGTAACACTAGGAAAGAGCAGCGAGTTTGACAGGGCTGTGGTGGTAGTGGAAGAAACAGCGTAAAGAGCTGGGGTCTTTCCCTCTCCATCTGCTCCTCACAAACCGCCAGCACAAGACATGCTGCGATTACTTCTTCTCCAATCGATAGCTACAGTCAAACATAAAGTGGGGAAGAAATGTTCTCTTTTTAATAAAGCTGACTGCTTCCAAAAGCTGTAAGTGTAGAAGCCCCATTGTTGGACAGTCAACACTTGTACTTTTGACCCCATGTTTTATCTAGTGCGAAAGCAGAGAGCAGAAAGAGGACAAGTTGTTTTTTACAATCTTTTAACTCCTTTGATAAGAATTCACCAAAACTCAAACCAACAAAAATAATATGAGCAATACGATATTTTTTTTTTCAAGCCAATAATAACAGCGCCTGAATCTTCAGAAACTTTCTCTGGTTGTCTAACTTTACTTTTCCAAGGTAGATTAAGAGGAGAATTTTCAGCTAACACTAAATTTGCAGGACCACCTCTTTAAATTAGCGCTAAGGTGTTGTGAAAGCTTTTATTATTGCAGTAAGTGGCATCTTACCAATTGACAAGTACATCCGCATTAAATCTCCAGATCCTGGCCCTTGGCATATGACAGTACTGATCATCACACATTATGTTCCCACTCAAAATGCTGTCTTGAGAAATTGTTATAGGCAACTTGCATCATCGGCAGGCATCTGCTCTCAGATTAAATCATTCCGTAGCCTTTCTATTCATTTGGACTCTTTGGTGCTACTAGACACTCAAATAACCTTGACAACAACAAAAAAAATACGCTTTTCCGTCTGCAGCTACAGATGATGACACACTATCCAATTGCATTACTGTGACAAGACTGGACCGCAGTTTGATGATCTGATGTTCAATTATTAAAGCGTGTAATACTGAGGGAAAAAGGAGAAATACCTGAAAGAGTGCCATCTGGTACAAAGCATGGTAGTGCATAACTTACAAAGATACTAGAAATACAGATCTATTTTTGAATTACTTTCACACAACCATCAGGGTCCAAGCAGAGAATATACTGGCTAGAAACCTGCAAAATGGTAGCCAGAAAACACAACAAAAAAGACTCCATGTATGACATTCTTAAACGGAAAGGTGCTGGCTAGCAGTTCTTATTTTTTGAAGTGTCCCAACAGCCATTTCTACAGAATGCTACATTGCAAAGGGGAGCCCACCAGTAACATGGATTATATGAGGCGGGGGAGCTATCTTTGCGATAGTCTGGAGTAGTGTGTCAATAGTTAGTTTCTCTTATGGCTGCCTTGCTTAAAAGTGAGATTTAGGCTGAGGGAAATTGATGCCCTGAGCAACTGTCCTAAGGATGTTTCTTTGCCTGAGGTTTAGCAACTCTGACAAGAACATATTTCAGTTAGGGGTAGTGAAAAGAAGCCTCACCCTGCCAGCCGACCGCAGTCCCTCAGACTGAACGGAGACCTAGTCTTGCGGGGGCGAGGGGGAGAAAGCTGTCAGAAAGATAGGGACAAAAACTGAAAGATATAAACAAAATGCCCTCAGGTCATCTTATGTGATTTTTTTTTTTTTTTTTTTTTAAATGTTAAATTAAAGCAGTGATTCTTTTTATTCTTTCTGCCTCTGCTTCTAGTCTGTCACGTTGCCAGGAATTGTTAATACAAGCAGGCACTCTCTTGCATTTCTGTAGGTGAAAGTGGCACGTGTAATTTGATGTGTGTGTGGGGTTTTTTTAATAGATTTGATCAAGTAAAAACCAAAACAGAACACAAAACAAAGAACACCCACTACTTTCCTCGCATTTTTTTTCTTCTGATTTCACATGCACCCTCAGAATTAACATGTGTCTGTAAAGGATTGATGCAGAACTTTGCACGATCTCACCTGGGGATAACTTTTTGGCCTGTAATTCCCAAAGCAGCTAGGTAGGCCAGGGCATGGTTTATGGGGCTGTTAATATGTGCTCTGTAGGTACTGTCACCCGCCTTCATCTGCCCCAGCCATATATTAATGGCCTCATAAACCATGCCTGGGAGTGTCTTTGGAGTATTAATATGCTCTTCCACTTGAGAATTTAATCTTTAGAATATAAAGTCTTCCAATACTTTTTTTTTTTTTTTTTTTTTTATGGTGGAAGAATAAGACTAATTAGTTTAATAGATGGTAAAATGAATTGGCTAAATTGAAAGGATTTGTTGTGCTTTTGTATTTTGAAACCATTTGATTCATATATTTTTAAATAGATTTCATTGTAATCAATGTCAATATCAGCTAACATTCCAGCCCAATGCCTTTACCTGTATTGCTTCATCTCTTAAAACACACTCAGAACTTACTCTGCCTTGTCTCGTCTGCTTTTTCTTACCCTTTGAGTTTAGCAGCTCAATCCAACTTTTTTTTTTTTTTTTCCACACTGACATGGGTGTTTCTTCTAACTTTTATTTTGGCCTACCAAAGTCATAACCCCCAAAAAGCGGAGGAGAGTGGGAGGGAGGGACACAAATTAGTCTTTATTTATTGTAGCTCTTGTTATAGAATACAAAATATGGAAGTGACCCAGGTACCCCAAAGACCCTGTTATAGCCAGTTGCAGAAGGTTGATGCTTTTATAAAATTCTCCTATGGAGACACCATATTGGTCACCGTAAGCGAGTTCATCTACTTCGTAATTTTTCTTTTCAGTTGTAGGTAGATGAAATTGGGAGCATTAAAACTATACTTTACTTTGCTTCCATAAAAGCTATACTATTACAAAATGAATTAACTTGAAATGTTCTTTGCTTAATTAAGTGAGACTGCTTAATTTGTTCTCACTTCACTATTCAGACTTCAGGAAGATAGTGAAAGAAAGGGAGGATAGATTAAAGAGAAAGAAAAACCTCTTTACAACTTGGTCTTTAGTCCCTAACACACTTTGAATTTATTTGTTACAAATGCCTTTACAAAAAAGGATGACAGTTTTCTAAAACTGCTCTTCCTCCCTTTCCTTTGCTCTCAGTTATCCTTGGTTATTCCTTGGGTGTGAGATACATATAATATAAAACTACATTATTTATGTTATAAGAACACTTTGTGGATCCAGTTGGAGATTAATGATCTAGTACAAGGGCTAAACCAGCTTTTTAATGTTAAGTGCAGTTGATACTGTATTGTGAGAAGCTGTGCAGAAGAATTTAGAGTTTGTTGGTGTGTTTTTTTTTTTTTTTAAAAAGGATGGAAGTGAAGAAAGAACATTTAAAAGACAGCCTTGAAACTTGAAATGTGCCAATGTAGATAGGTCACGACTTAACACTTGGGACAATTTAGGACTGGATGTGGTTTCATATTGCCCCTACATCATGAATTAGAGGAATAAATCTCTTTTTCAGCATGGGGCTTCAGTGATGGTCACAAACAGATGGTAATAGGTTCGGGCAGGTGTTCCACTGATACAAATTTCTGCCAAAATCCATGCGATTGTGGCAGTGTGTACCAAGTAGAGGTTTTCTACAGTATCCCCAGAAAGATGAGAGCGCTGCCATGCAGGGAAACAAAATCCACTGAAGTTTCTGGAGGCGGAAGAATTGTGAGGTGCTGCTTCAATTGATATAAATAATAAAATGAGACTGAAAAGGGTAGATTAAATAGTAAGTAAAACCTTCCCAGCCTAGGGTGTGCTAGATTATGGAAAAGTCTCACAATGGAGTAGGACTCCCGATGATCACGCGTTTGGATGGATTGAGAGCAGTGAGCCACAGGAGAGATCGTGAATTAGAAAGCTCTTATGTACCCTCGCTTGCTGTGAAACTAGTTCTTGATTTCATGCTTTGTGCTATTAAGTAAAATAACTCAAAATATCGCTCTAAAAGCCTTGAAGATCTTCTGAAACACAGGGACTCTTAAGAGCTGTTCTGATACTTTTTCTGTGGAAGAGGGGGTGGGAATTAATCCTCAAAATTGTCTTTTACGTAGGTGTTTCATTGGAAAAAATGAAAATGTTTATAGTTTTATTTTGACTACTTATGTAAGTAAATAGCAATTTCTCTATACATAGTATGTGTAAAAGAGCATTGCTTAAGTCCATATTTGAAAGTTGTCATCTTAAAATCACTGGTGGTTTGCATGATCTCGATGAACGTGTGTGTGTCAGGGTTTTATTGTAATCAACAGAATAGTTTTAGTTAATAGAGGTCCCATATTAAATGTATTTAGTGCTATTTTTAATGCACTTGATTCTGTATGTGAAATTGTATAAGTAAGCATGTGCACGAAAGTATTTCTCATTTTTTAGTGCAAACTTGCCATCTTAAAAAAGTCAAGCTAGTATGATCTTACTGATCCAACGTGCCGTCTTAATTAAGCCTTCACTGAATCAAACTTAATATCTTTGTCAAATAAGGTCAGACTTCCATGTATCAGTGTCAAACCTACTAAAGATAGTTTGCTGTTGAGACAGGAGGGGGTTGGAAAAAGCTTTTTGTTACTGTGCAGTGCAGCTGCTGCGTGAAAAGCTCTGGATAGGGAAGGGTGTTTGTAATCGTCAAAGAAATGTTTTCCCATACAAATCCAGATACTCTTTTGAGGAGGGAAGGGCTCTGGACAGAGTGCAAAAATGTCTCTTGCTTGCAGCTGTGCTGAAGGGAGAAGGTCTCTGGTAGATTATTTTAATTGCAGCTGAAGATAGGGGTGCACATACAGAGTCGAACCACAGACCCACCTCGTTGTCTCTGACAGACACCAGCAGCGAATACTGGGTGGGGGGAGAAGTGTTTGAACAGTAAGCACAGAGGGATGTTCTCCCCATAGAACAGGGGCACCTTCAGGTGTGAGAACAGGTATCACCGCAGCCTTCTGCAAGGCTGGTGAGCAAAGTAACTTCTCCTCTCCCTCTTCGCTGACACTCCTCCCCCAGTCCCGAGTAATGACTCTGGGCATGCCTCAAGCTATTTAATCTGCAGTTGCTGTGTCAGAGTTTTAATTTTTCTTTTTAATAATATGTTTGAAGTGTTTCAGTCTCAGCTATCTGAATGGATTATTTTTGGATCTCAGACATCAAAGAAATTATTTTTTTTCCGGATCTTGCTCCCTTTATAAGGTCCATTAGATAAATATTTGACGGTGGGTAATTAGTTGGCATTTGAGTTCAGTGAGAACTGAATAATAGTTTGGATCAAATAACTCTGCAGATCTGCTTATCTGTGATTTTTTTATTATTATTATTTTTTTTTAATAGGTACAATTAAGGAACAATTTCTGAGGGGAAACTATTTGGCTTGTGTGAAGCAGGTGCCGAGCTGGCAGGCCCTCACTGACAGCACTCCTGAATCTGGGAGCAACTCTAACTTGCTTCTTTACTGTCTTGGAGTAATCAAAAGCAGTGAAGATTAGTTCATATGTTAGATGTAGTTTGTCATCTCTAGCAGCCTTTTGGTAGTCTTTCACTCATGCTACATTAACAATACCCTCTGGGTGATTTGGGGATGTGCATGGGTGACTGTATATGGTAGTTTATACAGAGATTAAAAATGACATCGCAGAGAGAAATGGAGTGGAAATCCCTTAACTAGTGTAACTTGGAAATCAACATTGATTTGCTGATGCGCAAGAGCAAACTTGCTTACCAGTATTCCTGGAAGCTCTGTCGCAGTCGAAGAACAGGAGGTAAGAGTCGCCGACTGGTGTGGCGCTGACAGCAGCTGTGCTTTTGCACTGGCCTCACTGCTGTTTCCAAACCCCTCGGTTTGTTACCATTATTGCTCATTTTTCCACTTATAAAAACCAAAAAACCCTCTGACAACAGTGTTTTTCCTTTTACCGTAGTTATTTCCTATGCGGACAGGTTCCAAAAGTGCAAAATGATGCAAACGTGCTCGTATTGACCACGCTTGTGCCTACCACTTGTTATGGAAGAGCAAGGGAACAGCCACACAGCACTTCATTGCAGCTTTTTCTTCAGGGGTGAAGTGCATAGCTGGTTTACATGGACTCTTAAGGCCGTCTTTATTCCTATGTTCATTTATTCTGGAAAATTTAGAAAAGAAACAAACAGGAAAATTAGATCTCATCTGGAAGAAATAATGTAATTAATTCCCAATACCAATTCCCTGTCTTTTAAAACAAGTTTTATTCTTTTAATTAGGTAGACTTTCTGATTGCTTGTGCTGTGAATGTCCTTGTTTCTATACAAACGTATCGGAGATCATAAGTCTCATATCACAAAGAAGAAAAAAATGATGGGACATATAAGAGAAAATACACGTTTCAAATGATGAATGGTAACACCCAATTTTGATCTCACTAATGCTTTGTGTATCATTTCCACTAGTATTCCTTAATCTTTAAAAAATTCTCTCCAACACAAGAACTTAACTGCGGAGATCCTTAAGTGCACTTTGTACTCACAATGTTAGGAGAAGGTGTTAGTTCCACAGGAAACTTGTTTTGTCCTTAGGCTTAGTGTAGGCTATTTTTTGTTTACTGACTAGTAGTAAATTGGGCAGAGGCAAATTGTTTTCTTTTTTTAGTGTGATGTAGTTAATGCTTCTTGCAGGAGGCTCTCATGGAAGTGCTAAAAGATGTCTAAATTCTGTCAGAGCTGCATTTCCTGTCTGTTTGCTTTAATGTCAGTATTTATTTGCTCCCTTGCTAACATTAGGAGACTTCATGACATTTCTGAGAAGGAAAGATTTCCTTATTGCACCTCGACTTACTCAGCTATCCGTGACTCAGATCCACCTGCAGTGTCAGAAATAGACTTGTTTCCCCTGCCATTCCCAAAAACCCAGCTTCTCTGCGGATAACAACTGAGTGCAGCACAGGATGCCCTCTTACGGCTTCCACGCGTACGAGGAGAAACCTCTCTTCCTGATGAGGTGGTACGTAACTACTAGTACTGTATAGCCCATGCAGCTCTGATCCTCAGTTGGCATATTTTGGGTAATTCCCAGAAGACCAAATTTAGATCAGTAAGTCCTTATGAGAAATGAATGGCATCTGTGTTTGCACCAAAGAGTTCCATAAACGAAAGGGAAGGTCTTGATATCAATCCATATTTATCTATCCAAATTTCAAATAAATTAAAACATCACACTATATTCAGCTTTCTGGTGTCAGATCTAATTACAGAGTTACTTTCTTCACATCACAATAAAAATGATAATTGTTTCAATCTGAGGAACTCAGATACTTAAAAAACAATTTTCTTAATAGCATTACACATTTAAATAAATCAAAACTGTTAATTTAATTCAGGCAGTGACAATATAAAAAAGTTATCCTTGTGGCAGTCTTTCAGAAAAAGACATTTTGTAATCAGAGATGTGATTTGACTTATCTATTCATTGCTACTTTCATTATCTCTTACTTCTTAATATGTATGTCTCCTGATATAAATTTGCTAATCAGGCACATGTAAGATATCTGGATCTTAAGGTGATTTCATAAGAATCAATGGAGATAATAGAGGTAAATGATAGATTAGAATGCGCTTTTCCTTAGAAGATAATTGAGTTTCATTAGTCCATCTATACTATTTCTGTATACATTGATTACAGTCAGAATGATCACCATTAAAACTCTCACCTTCTCTAAATAACGTAGTTTTCAGTTTATATGTCCATTATTTCATCTCGTTGTAGCTCTTTTTTAATAGCGGGAATTAGGAAGTGTTCCAAAATTAAACTATCTGTCTCTCTATCTAAACTGTAACCATAAATCATTATCTGAAATAATGACTATAATTTTAAGGTCAAAAGCTGTATCCTTGCTATAATATATCATGTCAGTGATTATAGATTACAAATTAATGGACAAATTGAAGTAGAAATCGGGAGAACAGAAGGAAGTGGTAAAAATACTTCAGTATGCGATATTCTTTATCAGTAAAATAGAAGAAAACCTGATTTAAAGGCTATTGTTTGCATTAATACAATACTAAAAATCTGTTCCACAGTCTGCAGGTAGTGGTATTATGGTAAAATGAACACTCGAAATATATCTGTGTTAAAAAAATTGATTTATTTTTTGTGCTTCTTGGTTCATTTTTCTCATCACCATTTCATCTCCCATCCCTATTTCTCTTCTTTCCAAGTGCCACGTGCTGAAAGTAACACAGACATTGGACTCTGGGGAAGAGCTCTCTTCATTGCCCAGTCCAGGTGGTAGGAAACAAGTAAGGTTTGAGTTTATTTGGTAATTGCCAGTACGTTAAAAAGCTATTTATCATTATTTCAGTAATACTGTTACCTGAAACTAAAAAATTGTCAAATGTAACTGTAATCAGCATTTTACATAAATGCTGTGAAGCATGTGTATGTATAATACACAGAACCAGAGTGCTCAGTGTATAAATCTAGAGATGAAGATAAAAATACAAGGAGATAAATATTCAGAATACGGATGTGGTAACTCAAACAAAGTATCTACCTTTAATGCATTAAAATTATTTTCTAGTGGTGACTTTTCCATAGAAGCAAGTCTGGTTTTGACATCAAGATACATTTTAATGTAACACAAAGCTGTGGGACCCATCCTAACCAGCTTGAAATAAATCTATTTTTAGGGAGAAATATATTCAGCAGCTTAGATGTCCTACAGTTATGCACCCAGCCTTTGGGTTAGTGGGATATGCAGGCTAACAACATTAATGCATGTTTTCTTGATGTCGATAAATGCTTTTACAGCTGAATTAAACAGGGTTGGACAAAACCTAGTATCCCTTCCTGACAAGGGCCAGCAGGATACACTAGTAAGGACCATACCAGTAAGGCATCCTTCAAAACTGGTGGCTTAGGGACTTGAAGGAGAAGTAATGCTGTCCTTAATAAATCTCTCTTCCACGTATTTTTTCACTCAGTCTTTCATTTCTTGTAAATGTGCAGCATTTGCAAGGCTATGAGTCCACAGCATTATAGAAAAACATTCCATGTTGTAATTGTTTATAAAAAAACTAATCTGCTTTTGTTTCTTTATGACCTATTATATTTGTGTGATGGTCTCAGAGTGACAACTGCTGCTTTCATTTTTTTGCCCTGGGAGACTATGGCAGAGGAAAGAAGCCTCTCTGCCAGTAATGTGTGTCGAGGGGCTGGTGGGCTGAAAGTTAGAAACAATGTGCAATAGTGCCACTGGCTCACAATATATGGATATACCAACGTCAAGCCTACCCAGCTGTCCAGCTAGACAGTGCTTGCTGCTTCATACTACAATCCTCTCTTTGAAAGCTTAGGCATAGCAAAGATGGTGGGGTGATTTTTAGCAGAGCAGTTAACATGTGGACTTAGGTGTCTATGATATAGTCAGTAGTCAAGGGGGTGACAGTGTTTTTAAAAGACGATGGTTTTGCTGTCTTGTATTTCTTACGCCATTTCTTTTTCATTATTCCAACTGATGGATGAGTGTTGTGGTACTGTAGAAACCAGGGCAACAAATGCTGAATGTTAAAAGAAATGCTTTGCATAATGGCGATTGGCACCAAAAGGACGCCTGATGAAACAGATTTGGTGGCAGTGGTTCCAAGCTTGCTGCTGCCTGACGTGATGGTGTGGGCTGAATCCCTTTAGCCAGTATGTCTCAAATGAATAGCAGTATGAAAGATTCAAAAATATTAGAGCAGAGTCAAACAGTACTGAAACAAGGGCTGTGACTTTTGTACATTTTAAAAGCAGAGGCTTAGAAACAATGGTTCTGCAAGAGAATTTGTATGATTTTGGGGTTAAAGATTTTCTTTAGAGGTTGAAATAGGCTAGAACCCGGTCACAGATTATGTGTTTCAAAATATGGAAAGGAAATATAAATTGGTTAGGAATATAAATTGGAAATATAGAAAATATAGAAATATAAATTGGAAAGGAATATAATTTTTTTTAGCTTTGCATTATTACGATTATAACATATAAAAATCAGAAACGGTGACTGGAAATCTGGTTTACTAGTGCCTATCCTGTGGAAGATTTCCTCATGACCTCATTTTGATCTTACATTTACTTCTGCATTAGTTCAGAAAGACTACCTCTGTTTTAACTAAAACTTCATTCAGGAGAAGGAGACTCATGCAGTAGTGCAAAGGAGATAATTTTAAAATCCCTTAATATACTATGGGACTGACTTGCAGCTAGGTGCTGCCCAGTGACCGTACAGGTAGGCGCTGGGTACTCCTGTATCTCATTGACATCACTGCCTGGTGCCTGAGTTGAAAGGACACGACAGGAGTTGGCCTCATTGTTGATAGTCTCCATCTTAAAGAGTGCATTGTGTACAATTCTTGGAAGGATTTTTGCTTCCTAATATTTTAGTAGAGGTAGCACACCCACACGTGTTGGCTCAGGCTGTACAAGATCTTGGGGCTGTCCTGTGCAGGGCAGGAGTTGGACTCTGATCCTTGTGGGTCCCTTCCAACTCAGGACATTCTAGGATTCTATGAAAAGTGTGAGAGTATCCAATTTGAAAGAAAGACTAGCTTACAGCTTGTCAATCGTACTTAACAGGCAAACTGTTTGGGAATATGAGAGGCAAAGAGGATGTATTTTTCTGTATTAAATTTCTTTGGCATATGTCAGCCTACAGTAGGGAAACATGACCGTACTAATGCCCAGTGCATGACCAAACTTGGAACATACTCTGCATGAGGAGGAAAAAATGGACCTGAATGCTTAATGCAGAAATATTTGGAGGAAGAGAAGACTGGAAGAATTTTACCTGTTTATTTCAGTTAAATCAGTAATTTTGGGAAGATTATTATAGCTTATTAACAGTTCAGTTCATTATAGTACTTTTCTAGTTACTTCACTTCTAGATTCAACCCTTCTTTTGTTTACTGAGGAACATGATATTTTAAAAAACAAGAGTTTTTTTCTCTTTTATGTTCTTCTGATTTGAAATTCCATTGAAACTGTTAATTTTCTTTGCCTCTCATATTCTATTTGGTTTCTTCTGATGTTAACCACTTTGTTCATTTATCAATTTAATTAATGTATTTTCTAATTAGTGGTGGTAGTACCTTAAATACTACATATTTCTAAAGTGTTTAGAAACTTTCAGCTTAATCCTAAGCCTTACTGTAATGTAGTAATCTTAAAGCACCTTTCAGTTATGTAAACATTGTTCAAAATACAAGCAGACTGCCTTTGCATATCTTATATGAGAGAAACAGCATATATGAGAGAAAAAAACTTAATGCAATCCAAAAGTAATTTTTTTAAGATGAATTTAACATTTTCAGTTTTCAAATAATATTTTCTGGAATACTTATCTTGACAGAAGATAAATTGATTGATTTCTGCCTTGCTTCCAAAATAGACAAATTTTGTAAAGATGTCCTCTGTGAAAAAATACTCCATTATTTCACTAGTAGTTGAATGTTGAATTGCTCATTGGTAAAAAAAAAATAATCCAGTAACCATCTATTTCTGTGGTGTTTGTCAGTTCTGTTTTAGCATCTTTCAGAATGAAAACAAGACGCATGTCTAAAAGCTTTTGTTCTTATTTAATTAGATGTCGTATAATATCTGAAGTTTCTAAGTTCGTAGGCATGTTTGTGAACTGCTAAATTTTAGTGGGAAACATCTAGAACTGATTATGATTAAGGAAAGAAGTTGAGTTTTCCAGAGTAGGCCTTGATTCTGTTTGTCCAAAAAACTTGCAGGGGTGTGATACAAATGAAGTAATGATTGGCAATACCAAAGCCCATTAGCTCAAAACTGGAGTTTTCATGAATGACTGAGATGTGACGTGTGCATTTCAGTGATTCTTGGAGAAAGCTGATGGAGTCAGTGACTCTCCAACACCGTGTCTTCCCAGCTAGTGAAAAAGAAGGAAGACAATTCTTCTCTCATGTCCTTAATGACCTCATTTTCTTTTTTTAATGATCACTGTGCCTGAAATGCAGTTTAGTCCTCATCTGAAACTTAGTCTAGCTGAGCCTAAGAGCATTTTTATCATCATTTGCTTAAAATAATATTTAATTATAATTTAGGATTTATATTTTAGGAATATTTAGATATGTAAACAAGAATTTTCAACTTCTAAAGTCATCTTTCTTGGTTTTAACTTCTGGGCTTGTGGGGAGAGTTACATAAGACAGGGAGAGAGAACAACTTTAAGTAAACTCTTGTCATTAGGTAAATCTAACCTAGATTTTTTTTTTTTTAATTGGTTTGGCTCATGCCAATGTACATTAAAGCTAAAGTGACCTTTTGGGAATCTGATGCAAGTTAGTAAGGCCTTGAATGGTATCACTTTTTTAGGATTTAAATTATTGTTTTTAACTGAGACAGTGCTTGCTTTTATTCGGTTTTGTCCCCCTCCCTAGTTCCCTTCTTCCATTATAACACCCCTAAGTTACAGTTTCACTTTTGTGATTCTCCATTGGTCATTGAAGACAAAACCTGCTGTTCTGAATATTTATGATCATTAAAAATTCCATTGCAAGTTTTTCCTAAAAGTAAATGTGTTACAGTTGGAGTCCTATCTTAATTCCAGTTTAAGTAATTATAATTGGTCCTTGTAGAGGACAATCTTACATAGATAATGAACTCTTAATTTCCTGTCCTAAACATTGATGCCTCTGTTTTATATGCAGTAGACTCAATTGTTTCTTGAAACGATTTTTTTGTCTAGTCTGAGCTTTGTTCCATGTGTGAATATGCATATGATTTCTCGATTTCATTAATATGTCACATACATTATTGTATATGATCAATATTTATCAAATTAACTAGATAACATGAAATATCATTGAGATGGAAATTAAGTACACAAATAAGAAGCAAAAATCCCATTGAAAAAAATTTTGATTAATCTGTTCTGGTGCTGAAAATACATTTTCTATAATGATTAGAAGAAAGCCATCTTAGGTTCCTTTGGAACATTACACTAAAGATCTGTTTAAAGATCTTGAATTAATTACGTCAGAAGTGTGGTTGTTTTAATTCAGCAAGTGCTTAGATCTTTATTCTTTTCTTTGTCTTTTGCGCACCTATTTGGGTCAGTTCAAAGCAAAATCCAATTTTTTACTCGATTCATGCAATTTTTTCATGAATTTGCAGAACTGGGAGTTGAGATTGTTATCGTTTTATTCCATTTTATTTATTCCCAGCAAAACCTATTTTGCTAGTTGCTTACATTTTTACATTTTTCTGTAGCAGGTGATGTAACATCTCTACAAGACAGGTATATCTTCTAGAGGCAGTAATAATGTATACATAATCCAAACTCAATTGCAGAGGTGAAGGAAAACTCGAAACACTATTACAGCAAAGAGAATCCTAGTGATTCCCTCCCCCCCCGCCCCCCTGAGATATGCTGAAAATAATGTATCTGGGTTTTCTTCTGGCCATTTAACAAATTCATATATATGAGAAACTTGAGAACTAAGTTTTCATTTATAATTTTAACTTGTTCATAATAACATACCTATAATCATCTTGCTCATAATACTTTGAACTAATGAGAATGGAAGTTCCTGATAAGCTGTAGATTTCGGGTTGATGGACAGTATGTGGCAGCTGGCATGATTACACACTGTTGGAGGTAATTTGAGGAATTTGACTGTATCATCCCACCACATCAGTCTTACTGTTCATATGAATATTTGATTTGACTCTGGTGTGTGTGTATATATATATATATGTATATATATATTTTAAATTAAGCAACTAGTGTGTTTAAAATAGAAAAACATTAGGGAGATTTTCATAATACATAATATCCTATTAGTGATTCCTTAAATAGCAATCTACAGCCATCTTAGTTTTTCCTAAATCTACTAGCTATGCTATTTTGGTTAAAGTTTGCAAATCTGAACTTGGGTTAGAGCTCTAAGTTTGGAATGGATATTTACTTGATATTTTCCAGTTAGGGAATGTTAACAGGTAGCTGAATTAAATGTACAAAGAATCTGACTTAGATTCTCTGTTAAAATGAGAAATTTGCCTTTCAAGTGAGGAAATCTTTGATGGAAGGAACTACCTGAATATATGCACAGCTCTTCTGTACTTAGCCTATGTAACACAGCAGAACACGCGAACAGGGAATGAGTGGCATATTACAGCGTGAACATCATCTGGAGATTTAGTGTTAAAATTAATAACTAATTATCATTAAAGTTAAGCAAGTTGGTTTAAGGGAAATTCCAGAATCTGACACTCAGGGGTTTGGAGAGAAAGGGTTGTATGGCACCACAGAAGCTTACAAGATCCACCCGTCCACGCTGTTTCTATCTATTCTGTAGTATGCTGGGCGCAGGAGTTAGGAGTTTTCATTTGAAGTGGTCTTGGCTGAACATGCAGTATCATTATGAGGGTTTCAGACACCGTATTCTCTAATATGTCTGTCTTCAGGCAGTTGAAGAAGTTTGCCTGTCACTCTAGGAGAGATGTCAAAACAATCCAGTAAGAAGAGACTAAAATCCTAGAATAAACTGTCTGAATGTTTAAATGTATTATTAAAGGCCATTTTTTATTGAAGTTCCATGACAGAGACCCAAATAAAAGGAGTTTAATGGGGATTATTTGAATGAATTTCATCTTTGCTGTTTCTTCAACTGTTGCAACCTCTTGCAATACAGCAAAACCGAATTGCTGCTACTGTGGTCTATACTCTTATTTGTCAATAACCTGCGTATTATTCTACATATTTTATCCCTGTCTGCTCCTTGAAATAAGGTTAGCACACTGTGAAAAGTGGTTTCTGCTCTCTCCTCATTGAAATTAGACAGCCTAACTCTGTTATCCCACCTTCAGAGAAGATGAGTACTTCCGAATTTGGAAGGAGACCTTGGCCTGAGCTGCTGCCATCAGGACCTCCAGTGATTAGATTGCCTCTTTTCTTCCCAGCTGGAAAGAGAGTTTATAACGTGCTTAGTTCCTGCTCACATCTATTCTTTATACTGAGGCAGCAGACAAAGGGGCTGGTGTGACAGGGACTCGAGCCATTGGACTCGAGTCACCGATTAGCTCATTTCACATCAGCCATGTGGCTTTTAGACAGAAGTCTAGAGCCAAATATCTCCCAATTACCTGAAGTAAATTGCTTCATAGCTTGTTACCAAAATTCTGAGCAAGATTTTGGCTGCTGCCTGATATTTAATTAAACTCCATGCATCTGATAACTTCTCTGCATGATGTGGCAAATAGCAAATGCTTAGATAAAAGTTGGTTTCAAATTATGGAGAGGAAAAAAAACCCTAGGCTTGAAAGCGTGGTGTTTTATTGCAAAGGAAAAGAGATTTTTGCTATATAAAAGCTTCAATGCAATCTGAAACTAACTTGCATTTTTGCATTTAAAGAATAAAAGAACAGAAATTGTGATGTTATGATTCCAGGCATGATTCAGACACATTTTAACTCCATGCAAGTATCTCTCCAATCTGACATCTCACACATTTGTGTCTCAGCAGACTTTGAGAAGTAATTTCTTATGCATGATCCGACCATCTAATAGCTACCTACCTGCTGGACAGAACACAAAACAAAAAGACAATTTCCATCTCACAGAGTTGATGGTCTTGCTGTAAGACAAAAGATAGTAATTAGAGGAAAGAAAGGAACAAGAATAAGCTGATGTTGGTCAGCAATAGTAGCACAAAAGTTAATGGCAGACATCCCCGAAAAGGAGATGGGTTAAGAAATATTTTTGAAGATGTTTATAGGGAGTTTCTGTTCCGTGTGAGTTTAACACAGAAGTCAGCATTAATATTTATGTGAAAAAAATGTAAGTAGTGGATGTGGGAGGCTGGCATCGTGGGGATGAGGCAAGTTAATGAGATCTCATCTGTGAGCGCGAGATAATCGCGCGTGTGGGAAGGGTATGGCGGGGAAGGCACTGACTGGAAGTAGCCTTGACTCAGACAGCTGAGTTCCAAAAGTTTGGTGTGATAGAAAGGGGAAGTGTGTGGTGCCTCCAAGGAGAGTGCTTATACTAAAATGTGTTCTTTTGCTATGACTAATAGGCGGGAATTATTACCAAGTTATATTTTATGCAAAGGTAAAATGCTATGTGACTTTTAATCTGAGGCATCTCACTCTTGTGTGCAATCTGTAGGAGGTTTAGCAGCTGATTAAGACTGGAGACTATTACAGGCTCCTATGGTTTTTGACATCTTCCGGTATGTTTGGATTTCCAATTATTTTAAAAAAAAGTGAGACTGCATGGAATTCCAGGTCTTTGCTCATGTGACTTAGGCTACTGTGAACATCACAAATTAAAACATAAATTGCATCTCAGTGATAGTCTTTCTTATTTCTTTTGCTTATCTTAAAACACAAGCTCACAAGCACTAATAAATTTTACTTCAAATTGCCCATGCAAGTCGAAATAAGTTTCCTAAAGAGTGTCAGAGAGACAGAAGCTGTCAGAATTGCATGTCTTGCTGATGATCTCAAACCATTACTTAAAATGTGTATGTATAGTTGTTATTCACTGATGTTATGAGGCAAGATATATCAAGTACATTTTGTCTAAAAGAAAAAAGATATTTGATGACAGATGAGTATTATTGACATACCATAAGTCTAAATTAGAACTTGCAAAGAACAGAGCATGTGGAGATGTCCTACAGTTCAAGTAATTATACCACATATGGGCATCCACCTATGTTAATGGTGTTACAGATCTGTGTGTTGTCAGTGGCTCTTATTTGAGGTTCTAAGATTTTTTTTTTTTATAAATATATATTCATTCATCCAGAGATACACACAGTGGTTAGGATGTCAAGTATTTAAAAGTCCTTTTCCTTGAATTTTCAGGGCCATTTGTGTGAACCATAAGCTGAAATCTTGCCTTGAAACAGAACTATCGGGAGAGTTAAAGTATAATGTACTGATAGAGCAAGGAAGACTTAGTAGATTTCTCCTGGTCTGGTGCAAACTTCATTGATGTTTAACAAATAGTAGCGTAATGGCTTCTTGCTCTTCCACTTCTGGAATAGAACAGGATTAGTGAGTATTTAATTCAAAAGAAACTTCCTGGTTTTCAGTTTACTTTGTTTTTCAAGAGTCATGCATAAAATGTCAGGGCAAGGGGAAAGGGAAAAATTATATAAGGGCATTTAGAAAAAGCAGTTTTATCTTCTGAAACATTAAGCTTCTGTCAGTCCAGCTTTTTTTTATTATTATACATGTATACTTATGTAGAAAAATTATGAGTTCATTTTGTATTTGTGGATATTTATCACCAGTAGCACTTCTGCACGTATACCCAGGAGTTGTAGAAACCACGTATTTGTTTTTGTGAGTCAGAGTAGTAAGACAGTGGTAAAACTCCATCTGGCAAGCAAGAGTTCATTTTTGTGTTTCTGTTATCATTAAATGTTATTCAAGACTCTCATTACACTTGTCATCCTAGTGCAAGGTTAATTAGAGTTAATAAATGCTGTACTGATCCAAAAGGAAGAAGGGGCAAAGAGAGAGAAACATGCTAATTATTATCCATCCAAAATAAAGAAATCTGACACAGGGCAAGCTGTGCAGATGGACCAGTCTTGAGTTCAAGATGGGAAAAATGTGTTAGAGAAATTATACTTCCTTTTAGGTTTTGATTTTAAAAGGCATATGGATGGCTCAGTAGCCAATTTTAAAGAAAATATGATAATATAATAGTTTTAGTACAGGACACGGGAGCCTTTAATCCATTATTGACCTGCTTGGCAACTTTTAGATAGTCAATTCATTTTTATGCTCCTTGATTTGCTTGTCTGTGGAACAGAAATAATTGTCTTTTATCTGCAGTGTAAGACCTCCTGATGTCTCTGGAACTTCCAAGAGAACTAGATACTATTTCAGTTCTTATCTGCTAAGGCGCCACAAGAAAACTAGTAAAAAGAAGCTGAGCGAGAGAAGCACTGTCTTGTGAGAGCATCAACAGGAATTGCTGGTTTGAGGGTTTGTTGTTTTGCTGGGGAGGGGGGGTTGGTGATGTGGTTTGTTTTTACAGTGTTTGGTATCCAATTAGAAAGGAATATTAATTATATTGGTTCAAATGGAATGTTTCACTACCAGTGAGTAACTACTTCATTACAGACAACATGAAATTCTAAGTGTAATCTCCTTGGCTAAGTTTCTAGATCTTCATACTATAAAATCTGTTATTGCCCATAAATGCACACACACTGTTGTACAACTTCAGGCTGTGTAGATATTTGTCTTTCTCTCCAAGTTTCCTCATTGGTGTATGTACTTCAGGGCATTCAGGAGTATTTTGTTCTCTCAGATTAGAAATGTCGTAAACTACACTGAAAGAACTCAATATTGACAATAAAGGGTTTATATGTGCAGTGACAAATACCGTAATGGTAGCATCTGTCCCAGAGGTTACTTTCTGACCAGATTGCATTTCCTGAACTATTATTTCATTATGAAGGTAGAGGAACATATACATGACAAGATCCTCTTGTCATGTGATCATCATTAAAGGCAGCCTGATGTCTCTTCACTAGCTGACACCTACTTTTGACCCGTTTCCTCCTTAGGGGTCTGTCCTGGGCACAGTACCTGCAGAGCGCTTGGTGCCACTAAGGGCAACGGAAGTTCTAGACATGAACTGAAAAGATAATAGTGTGCCTTTGTCTTATGCACTGCAGTTCCATTTGGAGAAATATCTCCCGAATAAGGAGGACTCAACCTAATAGAAAAATAAAGTATTAACAGGGACTTTTTGTTAACATGAGCTCAAATGAAGCGTCATTCGCACAGGTATCTAGTGCCTTTTTAGATTCCCCGTGGTATTTCTGACTTCTGTATGTTCTGGTGCAACATAGGACCTTAGATCTTTGGAGCTGAAGCTGAAAACTATATAGAGTACTTTAGGACTTTTAAAATGACAAGAGATATTTACACTTAGGCATCTGACAGCTCAGTCTCACATGTATATGAGTGTACGTATACTGAGCATATGGCTAAGATCTCCATGTTGTAGGTGCTAATATTACTACCTAGATCTTTTACTGAATTGCTCTTGGAGAGGATCTCCAAGAGAGGCAAGTTTATTCTGTTTTTACAGGCTGGGAAACCGAGGACATGGTCTCTGTGCAGGCCATAGAAGAATCGGAACTAAAACACAAGTTTAAGTACCAGTTCAATACTTTCATCACCCTCTCCTTTGCTATGTCCCCTCTGACATGGTTTGTGTCTTCAAGAGATGGGCTTGAAAATGCCAGGCTGTTAAGGTAATACCACAGCACATGGGAAACTCGGTCATCTCTCTTGTATTTTATCATGCTGTCATATTATGCTGGAGAAATCTACTTAAATCAGAAGGTGCGGTGTGGACCACGACTAGCCTGAGGCTGGCAATCCATAGCAGTGGGTTATTTTTCTGCCCTAGACAGGAAGCGACTACTAATCACTAAAGTAACTGTTCCTGTCTATTGCCTATCAGATAAATTATTCCCCTCTTGTCTCTTCCCACAGGAGATACATCTTCAGCAATAAACCAAATATTTTGAAGTTTATCTGAAGAACTAACAATCTGTCTGATTCTACTGAACCTGTATAAAGAATATAATTCAGATTGCGTCCTCACTTGTGCACTGTTGCACTTGCTTTGGTAAGAATACTGAAAACTCAGGAAGCAAGAACAGGGCAAGGTATTTATTTCAATTTGAATATATCATTTATGTCGAGAAAGTTTTTAAGAGTTGGGATTTTTGAAGAATTATTTTCAAAGGTGTATGTTTGTTCATTTCAATTTTCTTGTGTGTTTTTTGTTTGAGTTTTTTAATGGGAAGGATGTAAAATTCCACATAGTGAACTGTCTGGTGATTAATTCTGAAAACTAAGAACTTTGTCACTGTTTTTAAATGCTTCTATGCTTACAAACCTACAAAGATTTACTGTACCTACAGAGCCTTCTTTATATAAATATATACTAGTATTTAGAAAAGTCTGCAATTACACAAAATCTGATTTATGAGCCTTGATGCTGAACACTGTAATGGAAGGTCTGTGATCTACGTTCACTTTGCACGAATACATTGACTACAGATGGTACAAGGCATTGATGAATAGGTCTCGTATTTTCTAATACTACAAAATACAGCCAGATGCTGGATATAAATGTGAAGAAAAAGCATAGTAGAAAAAAAAATTAGTAATCCTATATATCGTGCAGTAGAATGAATGTGAAGTTGATATATAGGTATATTTGTTACTTGGAATATGTATTTTCACCTTTTTAAATGAAAATTGGTATCACCAGAAGTTTTACTACATTCGTTAAAAATTACGTAAAATGTCAGATTCCCAAAATACAAAGGTATGGAAAAGTACCCAAAGTGCCT
The DNA here is from genome assembly GCA_000699545.1 of Podiceps cristatus. NCBI lineage: Eukaryota > Metazoa > Chordata > Aves > Podicipediformes > Podicipedidae > Podiceps > Podiceps cristatus. The sequence continues at coordinate 124,671 of KL267455.1, forward strand.
CTTTCTCATAAGGTTTCCTATGATTTACCTTGACATAGTACTTTTTTTTGAGCATCAGATGGCACTTAATAATTTCTGCTGTTATTAAGCACCATACTGAAGCTTTTACAGATTTAGCAACACCTCAGTAGCAGTTTTTCTCTTGTTAAGTGCTTTACAGCAGAAAGAACTGGGTGAGAATAAGCCACCTCCTCGGGAATAAGAAACAAGGAAAGATAAGGGGCAGGGAAATCCCCCACTGAAGTGAAATAGCCAGAAAGGAGATGGACAAAGTTTCTGCTGGAAGCCCTGCGTTAAGAAGTGGCTTCGATGGGTGAGTGAGTGACTTGGACGGCTCAAGTCAGGCGGTTGTGCAAATGGCTGTTGGAGTCGGTGTGGTGGGAGAGGTTGGAGGGAGACAGCACAAACCGTAAGAAGTTCTCCTATAAATAGGGAAGAGCAGCCAGAAGCGCGACCTGCAGTAAGCTGCTCGGTGCAAGTGTCCTTTAGCAGCTCAGATTGGGAGGGCAGAGCCTGAGGCTCTTCTCTGACTTCATGGGATGAGAAGGACAAAGTGGTTTAGGAAAGAAGAATATTCATTTATGGCCTTCCATTCTGGTCCGGGACGGCTGGCTCAAACCTCTGACAGACAGTGTCGTGGAGCATTCGGGAATAGCTCAGGCATACTTGGGTGAAAATTATTGGGTAATTTTCAGTAGGAGAAGAATAATTTTGTACTTCGTGTTTTTTATGTAAAAACTGTCTGAATTGGTAAAAATAGCATTCATTATAAGATTTCTGTTTCTAGAAGGAAGAAGAAAAAATAGAAAGCACTTATAGACATAAAATAGAAGCCAAAGTTTGAGCTTGATCCAGTCATAAAGTCAGAGAGTTGCTATGGTCTCACGTGGAATAAAATAGGATCCCCGTGTCACCAACAGTCTTGCCAAAACCAGAAAAATCCTTGCATACCAACAGCTCTATATAATTTCTATCAGGAAGCAAATATTCTTCCTAACAAAGTGTGTTACTGTTAGCCATAGATGAAACAGCAGTGGAGATTAATTCATGTAGCTTTTTTTAAAATCGCTTGAAGTACTTCAGCGCCACACAATAGCTCTAACGTTGCTCTAGCTATTGGCAGAATCCAGTGTGAAGTGCTTGGGTAATGTTAACTTCCTAATGAAAAGCTGAAATGGAGGTTATAATTTAGAGTCCTGATTTCTAATGAAAAGACCTGATAGGCTGCAATTATGTTCTTTGTTTTCAAGTTATGTTGTATTTAGAGTAATGTGAGAGAGGAATAGGAATCTTCTCCTTGGGAGCTGCGTACAGACAAGGCTGTCATATGCGAAAAAATGATTTTATTTCCACTCTCCGCCTGGATCGTGCTGGCCCTCACAGGGATCAAAGGAGAGAGGCGATCTCAGGTCAGCTACTGTGTCACTTGGATGATTCAGGGGACCACCAGGTGTCAAATGTGGCTTTCCTCCACCCCTCTGCTCTTGAGGAGAGTAGTAGGGCTGTCCTTGGAGGGACGTGGACCTTTCAGCCTTCAAATGTGAGAGAAGCGAGAGGGATGCGGAATCCTTCAGAGAGGATTCTGGTGTACCATTTTATGTCTGCAGGTGAAAAAGTTTCCAAAGAACGTTGGAGTTGTTGTCCCTCTTTCTCTCTCTTTCTTTTCTGAAATTTTCACCCACCTAAGAATTGAATGGTTTCAATTTTACAGTTACTTTTTTCCCCTCTAATGGCAAATCTATTACTCATCATAATCATTCCTACTTGGTCACAGACTCTTTTTACTCCTGCTTTAGCTCTAACAAGTCAGCCTACACAGGGTTGGTTTTTCCTTCAGACATCAGAGGCAGAAATTCAGAGAATGAATAATCTGCTTCCACGAACAATCTCCTTTAGTCACCTGCAGCCCCCATCCCTACGTATGACCCTGACATGCGGTACGCAGACACCAAGTTCTGCACAAGATTGCTCTGAAAGAATCTGCAATTTAATATCAAGAATCACATTAAATAGCTTAATAAAACAGCATGAAGTTTAGAGAGGAATAAGTGTTGGACTGGCAACCTACGGGGTTGGGGTTGGGGTTTGGGTTTGGTTTGGGTTTGGTTTTGTTGTTTTTTCCCAGAATTAAAGATCACAAGGTGACTGCTTTTGAATCGTCATGGTAAAAGTAAACTCTGCTAGTGCCTGATTTGTTTTCTAAATGCCTTTGTTTGCTTGATTAAATGGTTTAAGTGCATTTTAGAGCAGTCTACCACCAAAACAAAACAGGACTTGTATCTTTTTAGTTCTGAGGGTCAGGAAAATATTGTATCCCACAGATAAGATTTTTGTACTCAGTAACAAATTGTTTCCAGAGAAGGTACAGGAGTCTCCTTTTGGTGTTGAGGCAAAGTACCTTCATATAAAACTGCTTTCCATAATCTGGAAAACAATGTAACATGGCTGGTCTATGAAGAATAAGCCAAATTTATGAACACAGAAATGAGTGGCAGATCACTGTAAGATCTAACGACAACGTACACTTACCTGGTGCAGATTGTGCTTCAGGCACAACTTCCGTTGCGTTCGCAGCTTTCAGCCTGAATTGCTACCGTACAAAAAGGTGACAACAGTTGTGCGTTGTCATGTGAAAATGGTTAATACCAGTAAATTTTACTGCCTGCTGTCAAAAGAGGGACTTGGATGCTCTCTGGGGACCTGGTTTTACTCCAGGAGATCGGTTGCCATAACTTGTCCTGAAGATAATTCTGTGCCCATGATTCTTACTTTAAATAAAAGGACATTGCTTGAAAAGCGCCTGGGGCATCACACGCTTCTAAGAGAGAATGGCAAACGCTTTTTTCTGTGTTCAGCGCGTGCAATTGCTCTCAGGCTATAGAATATGAAGGGAAAATATATATATATCTCCACCATATATATTTCAGCAGATATTAGGAAATACATTCCACAAATGTTACTACACTACTTCTGGGATCATATGTACCATAGTTGTGACTGCCAGATCAGAAACCCAAATAACTGCAAACCCTCCTTGTCAGTCAGCATTAACGGTTAACAAAGAAATCTAGGGTTAGGATTTTTAATAAATTGATATTGATGGCATTATAATGCTATTTGTAAACTAGTCTGCCTCTGGAAAATGGCTTTCAGCTCTGCTTATTTCAAAACAGAGTATAGGGAAAATAGAAGGGGTTCAGAGATTAGCAATAACAATGCTTAGAGGAGTGGAAAAACTACCATATGAAGTAAGATTGAAAAGATGGGAGCAGTTTACTTCAGAATAGAGATGAACAAGATGGGACATGAAAAATAACTGAGTAAAAAATGGTGCATAAAAATGAGTTTATAGAGAAACTAGTGCAGGCTTTCTACTTAGCGTCTGACAAAATATTGGAGGAGGACAGTATTCAGAGAAATTGAAAGACAGCAAATCTAAAATCGACAGAAGGAATTATTTTTTCAGCCAACAATAAACTAACAAAAGTCATTGCCACAGTATGTTACTTGGGAGTCAGGAGCTCAGTCAGATTAGAAAAGGAAATGGATGTTTGTGTAGATTATAATGGCCAGAGTTGTTAGAGTTTTAAAAATTATCAGGGATCTAGAAATGCTAGAATTTTTCACGCTTTGGGGCAAAAGACAATGATAGCTAGGAATGTTATTTTTCTATGTACAGCACACCTTTTAACTGGGCACTGTGAGGGATCTTGAATTTTCCCCTGAAGCAGCAGAGGCCAGCTGTTATAGGCAGGTGGTCAGAAGGACATCTAGTATTTCCTAAGAAGGGTTTTAACGTTTAGTTTCAAACAGGTATGTTGGAAAATATTTGCTCTGCTGTCTGAACTACTTGTCTGGAAAAGCTCAAAAATACTTTTATTGGCTTATAGGCCCAGGTGCAACATGTAAGAGTTTGTTGTGTGGTTTTTTTTTTTTTTTTTTTTTTGTTTATATATATGCACACACACATATATATATATATATACACACAAGCTGGGAAGCTGTGCTTTATAGCTGACTAGCCAGTACTAAAATATGCTGAAGCTGACTGGTTAATGGCAATAATCAGCTGTGCTTCAGAGGCTGCGATCTTGACCGCATAGAACCTAGCAGATAAGCATGTTTATAACCTCGTTGCAGCAGAAACAGATATGGCTGCAACAAGAATGCATGCCCCAAGAAATGGTTGGGATAGCTGTCGAATACATGAGAAAACTGTAAAGTCAGTTTGCAAAAATGATAAAGCAAAATCCTAGAATATGTTTTGGTTTTACTATTCCATGTCTTATGTGTTCCCAATTAACAGATCGTGGTTCCCTTTATCTTCTAATGTTGTGATATTTTGATGCTTGTCACAGTGTCCTGAAAGGAAGAAGCCTGTGTGACAATTCTGATTTTCCAATACATGTGCCTTTGCAGCTTCAGAGGTCCCAGACTTCCAGCAGAGGTTGAAGTGATACGTACGAATAAAAATGTGTGCCATCTAAATCCATTACTTAAAAACAACAACAACAAAAATCCAACAAATACTTCTCACTTTAACAAAATAGATTTTATTCTAAGTTACACAAAATTTCCTCTACATAAATCTATGGACCCAATTATTTGTGTGACTTGGGATAACTTGGTCAACAAGAAAATGAATAGATGTGAAAGCAAAAGTTACATGGAACAGCTTTATAAAAATACAGTAACATTTCTACTTTAGCTTCCTTTGAAACTTATCTTACTGAAGACGTATCTCTATAGCTATGTGTAAGTATGAGTGAATTTATAATGGTGGAACAACATAAGACTAGGATTCCTGTGGTTTTCACAACTATTTAGTTTCTCCTGTCACAGAATATAATCTTATCTAGGAATTTGTAGAACAATATATATTCTCTCGAAAAGGGACTCCATGAAGGAATGAAAATAACAGTGTAGTTCAAGGGATTAAATAAATAACCCGAATATCAAAACTACTGAATTTGATAACCTAAACATTGCCTTAGTATTCTCCTGATTGCTTTATTCACTTACAAGATTAGAAACAATGCCCGATTTACCTCTTAATCTTCATGGAGGCTCTCTCCCAGAGGACTAGCTTTTAATTCAAAATCTCTTTTCTCAAATTCCCCGCTTTATTTCAGCGGTCTTATGATAACTGTGGAAGCAAACAGCTCGCTAACTACAGAAAATCTGGCTTTGATCTTGCTTCTACAGGCAAGCAGATATGGCCCTTCCCAATCCTTATACATAAGGCCATTATGCATTGAGTCCCTATTCTTACAATGTAATCTTCACTGATTTGGGACTAATTAGTGTTTTAAATTAAGGTTCTGCATACTTTTTTTAATAGCGCTAGTTACTGAGCAACCTACTAGGAAGGAACTTAACCTAGCAGATAAATGGTGAGAATTTCATTAATGATACAGCTATGTAGCCAATTTTCATTAACAACAGGGAAAATACTTTGTTTTAATATACCAGATAGTGCATTGCTGGTACTATTTTGTTTTTTTGTTTTGGGTTTTTTTGGGGTTTTTTTTTGTCTTAATTAAAACACAGCTCTGTTTACTGGAAGATACTTTAAGTCATTGGAGATGACTTCACTGTAGAGACTGGTTTTCCTTATGTGTTAGCTGGAACTTGGCAATCGCTGGTGCTTACTTTCAAATGAGGCAGCTGCTCTGAAGTTTTTAGGCATTTGGTGACGGTGGCTATATTTAAAATTAAAAGCTTTTGTTTCTCTGGGAGCCAAATTGTTGAAGTTTGTGAAGTTACTGCATCTAAGGAAACCTGATTTCTGATGAGCAGAGCCCCTAGTTACTGTATTTCCTCTTGGAATTCTGCAAAAGATGTTATATTCTTATCCCACTTTGCTCTGGATGGGACACGGAAAGTTCTTAAGGTTAGAAATACTTCAACCTAAGAGCAGTAAAGTTAAACTAAAAATGACATTTCTGAGTATAACAGTTTGTGTGATATATTGAAAGAAGGACGCTGCAAGAAAAAATTACAGGAGAGCCATTTATTGATATGTTATTATTGAAAGTTAATGTGAATAATACAGATTTTAATCTGCTAGTAATCATGTAAGATTTAGTAGCCTGCAGCATTTACGCATGTGGAGTTTTGATGGAATCAGAAAGACAAATCCCCAGTTCATGCTCTGAACCACCTAGGAAAATAGAAATTGCACGTGCTGCTGGGTTGCTTTGCGCGGTTCCATAATTTCAGATCTCATTAGTGGATTTTTTTAATACAGATCTATTTTTTTATTTTATTACTGTTCTATTTATTCAGATACTGATGAGAGTGCTATTCAGGAGTAACAAAGTTGTATTTTTATTTTTAATATTTGATACTCTATTCATTTCTAGCCTTTCCCTTTACTAAAATTAACTGTAATGCTACTCCTCACACCCCTTTGTCATGAATTATAAATTTCTGCATGTTGTTTAGAAATTCTATTGTCAATCTATCCCTGATGGAAAATTATAAACAGTTAGAAAATGATTAGCAGCGTGCTTAACATCACCTGCCTTCCCAGCTAATTAAATAGCTTGGTTCTGACCTGCTTTTCATTTGGTGAGAACAGCAGGGTGGCTTCAGAACAAAAAATAATGAACTTCAAACTATTGCAGCTGAGCAGACGGCTAAAGCCACTGCTTGGGACTGAAATTCAACTGTATTATGTCTGTGCATCTTTCTTGGGAAATAAAAAATACAAAAAATAAGCGCTAGACTACATCTAACTTTTTTTATGGTGGTTTGCTTTTGTTTTGTTTTTAAGAATTCTAAGTCCATGGGTGGTTGTTTTGGAATGGATATGCCACAGATTTTCAAGGATTAGTGGAGAAGGCGAGGGAAAGCAGCGTTTCCCAGTTTAAAGAGGAAAAATGCAGCTGAATAAAGAATTCATTAATATTGCCTATAGAGACTACATTATTTAAGAGAATACCCTTGAAAAACAACTGTGCTAATGTACATTAAAAAAAACTTGACATCTTTTATAGCTTTTTGTATAAGGCTCTAATTTCATCTTTCCTAGTGAACTAGTGAAAACTGGGAGTAACTCGTAGAGCAACTTCTATTGCCCACTAGTACAGAGTAGATGGTAAGTACAAAATAAATCAGACTAACAGTCTCTATGTCAAAAGATGCTTTTGCTCTACTCATTTTGTTCCTGCTTTTAGATCACATAATGTATTCTCCTTGCTTACTGAGAGAGTACACTATGCTATCCAGAGTTAAATGAGTTCAGTTCATTAGATGATGGAATCATTCAGATTTCTTGTAATTTTGTTGCTTGAATCCTGCTTGCTTAAGTGCTCCATTGAAGCTTAATGGAGATGCTTTGCCATTTTAATTACTAATATCTAAGCATGTTTTATTCACATGCAGAATTTGCTCCCAGTAAATGCTTCTTTACTTAATAAATAATATGAATAATTTACTAATAAGCAGACCTAGAAATGGAGGAGAATTTTCTTTCCATGCTATATAAAATCCCTTTTCCGGTCCTCAATCCACCTATATTTCTTATTTCCTACTATTTAACTTTGTGACGTCTTTCTAACTTTTCCATAATACACTAGCAAGATGAGACAGAAGGAAAAATACTGTTGTAAAATATACTCTATACAGCAATTGTTAATGCGTGAGTAAGACCGGGACAGCGTAAATCAGGCAGGGGAAGGTCATGATATTTCAGTGTCAGTGCCACAGTAAAGGTTTTGTATGATTTTTCTTAGCTGGAATGCGGGCTTAGAAAGCGCCCATCTCGGTGGTAAAACTCACATGCATGTCTCAGTTGTACTAGGATGGATGCTAAAATCTCCTTGGGAACCCGAGCAATATCCCTCATTAAAACTTCATTAAACTCTGTTTCTGTGAAAAGGATCATTTTTGTCAAACCAGTATTTGGGGGGAAGCAAAAAAATGTTTCGTTGAAAAACTCTTATCTCTAGAATTCAATTAAAAATAAATATACTTAAGCCTTAAATAAAGTAGATGGATTCGCAGTATCCTATAAACATCTAATTAATCCCCCGAACTGTTCCTCACTCTAGGTAAGAATTATCATCCTTGTTTCACAAGTGAAGGAACAGGAACAGGGATTATACGATTCATTCAAGGTCACACTGGGAGTGTGTCGGAGCCAACAGTGCAAAGCCTTGTTTCATAATCCATTATCATCATCACAAGACCAGCTTTTCTTCATCACCACTCAAAGCCTTGAAAAAGTATGCTATGGATTTTTTTTTTTTTTTTATTTTGGTGCATAAGAAGTTAATGAATCTCTTGGATTACGTGGTTCCATAGATGAGCTTTATAGAGGATTCAGCTGCAGTTTTCAGTGCCTATTGTCAAAGAGTGCCTTGAGAGCTGTGCCCTGCCGTGCCCTACCCATCATTTCTGGTGTGTTCTCCTTGGCCTACAACCATGGCTGTTGTTAATTACTGTGATTTTTGTGAAAGCAGGTTTTAAACTTTAAAACTGTTTCACTCAGCTTGGCCTTTAAAACTAGTTAAGAAATGATAACTTGACAAACCAATGTCTCTGAAAACCAGACCCTATTTATGTATTTAAGTACAACCTGACAGAAACAGGAAAAAACATGTTAGCCACATACCTATCTTAATCCTTTATGTAATTTAAAATATTAAGTGGAAAATAAGGTTTGATCCTGCCTATTGTTCCATCTTGTAATGATACCTATAAACGCTGTTCTGGTTTCGTAGAGTGAAGATGTGTACTTGACATGTCTTTCTGTAGTGAATTTTCCTGAGAGTATTTAAAAAAAAAAAAAAAAAAAAAAGCTAACTTACAAATGTATTTCAGGCTTCGTTTTATTCTTTAAAAGAAATTATTTATTCAATATCCTTTTAGTTCCACTGGATTCAAGTCTTACACAATTGACAACTTTGGAGCCTAATTAAGTTGCAGTCAGGGGCTATTTTAACTTGTCTTAATGTCTGATTACATGGAATATATTTGTAGAGTAAAGCGTATTTCTGATTTAAAGGGTGTAATGGAACAAATAGGTATTATATAGTATTCCTCCTCAAGGTAAACTGGGATGGATAATTTAATTTCCAAGGCGACAAATTATCTTATCATGAGTGAACAGGCAATTTCTTCCCTGCAATAAACTAAGTAGGTACAGACAGCTCTAACCAGATGAAATCATTATCCTTTTTAAAGCAGAAGCATTGAATAGAAGTAATTTTCTCGGCCTTAGTTTCACAGTGCAAAGTAGCTCCCATAAGCACCGCACCCCGGTCTTAGGTAAGAGCAACAAGTTTAACCCTTTCGGTGGGCAAAGATAAACAGGGCTATATTCTGTAGACGATGAAAAGGGAAAAAAAAAATCATATGTAAGATTGCGTGTGTGTGTATATAAAGAAATAAAAATCCAATGAAGAGTAGTAATAGTTAAGAAAGCAAAGGTAACATTTGTTATGTATTTTGAATGTTCATAGAGATCGGAGTAATGTGTATGAATTCTACTGAAAAAGGACAAAACAATTTTACAAAACTGAAGTATATTACTAGGCTGTGTATTTATATTTCAAATGTAAGGAAGATATGTAATCATGTGTGTGCCAATTAATCCTCATTCATTTTTTGCAGTTTATTTTACGTTATAGTTACAATGTGTAGGTGCACATGTACATGTATACATAGATTCATAAGTTGCCCTGCTCTACTTGCTACTTGGAACAAAAATTTGAGACTTTAATAAGTCTGTCAACTTACTTGGGCTGGAATTAAAAAGGAAAATAAAGTTTCTCACATATTGAGGGAATGGGAATGTTTTGCAGAACTTCAAGTGCCTTTTCCAAGGATATAAACCAGATTTCATCCCTTTTGGATCCCCTTTGGATCAAATCCCTGTTTTTCGTAAAAGTGTTTCCTAGTTAGAAAATTAATTCAGAAAGACACTGCCTACTTGAGGAAACTCAAGTTTTCATCATTGTCTTTTAAGAAAGTGATCTAAATCTGGAGGCTGATGTATCTCCCACCCTCGATCTCCAGCCCTGCAAATGCCGTGTTCCTCTCGTGCCCTGCGGTACGGCTTCCTCGGGGTGGACAAAGCCTGGCTTCATCCCAGCCTTGTCAGTAGGAACGGTATCTTCCTGGATTGGCTGAAACAAGGCACAGATGAGGATGATTTACAACAGATTTTTCCTCTTCACTTGTACAAAACCTGGAATATATCTTTTCCCCTTACAGAAATGTTTAGGGTGGTGTATAGAAGTCACTGGTGCATATTGAATTCCATAGTCTTTATTAACTTACTGATAGATACAAGTATACCAGAATTTATGCAGGGTTTCTACAAAGTGCTGTCAGAATTAGGTGCCCAGATTTATTGTTTTAGGCATGAAAGTTACCCAAGTGCTTTATAGATCTGGATTTTCACAACTTTTTTCAAAGCAAGCTTCTTGCTGCTAGAGTGGGTTTTTTCCCCTCTTTCTCTCCAAACGTGGGAAATCAATGGGAGAAATGTCGTGATTCCCTCCTTGGTTTACAACTGAGAGATGTGGTATCATCCCCGTATTGTGTAAAGTATTAATTCTGAGCAGTCTAAACCTCTCAACAAATAGTGCTTAAGAATATTTTCATTATTTTTGATAGTATCAGAAGAGATTTTTAGAATGCTTGGCAATTTTAGGTGCTTTAGTTGTTTATATGTTTGCCACCTATTTGAGTAAAACCATTACAGAAAGGAATGTTCTTGGGATTATGGGGCATTTCACTTAATGTGCATAAAGTAGAATAACTAGCATTACAATAATCTCTTACGCATGTTAATTGCAAACAATAGATATGTGTAAATTAATATTGCTCTCATTTAATTTCACCACACACCAAACCAAAAAAGCACTTAGTATAAAAAAAATTTTTGCAGTGTTTCCAAGGTGCAAATAACACTAAAACAGAAAAATACTAACAGCAAATGCAGGAATCTCTGCTTCTGTAGGCTATGCAATGTGTTGATAAACCTTGATCACGTTGTTCAGGTTGACGGCCACAGGCAATCAAACTGGGGCTGAAAGTTTGACATTGATTCCATGCTGAATCTATACTTTCTCCCTGCAAAATTATTTGAAATAATCTGATGTTGATGACTTCTTGAGTAAAACTGTTGTGTTGGAGAGAAGGAGGTTTGTTAAAACAGTGGAGTTCTGTGGTAAACCTAAGAGTGAGAAAACACAAACAGTCCCCTAAGGACCTAATTTTAAGATGATTGTACAATTTTAACTTATACACATAGGCACTCTAACCTGTCCAAGCAATTCAAAATAATAATTTTTATACTGTACCATCTTTAGGTTTTAGTAACCTCTGTAAACCTTTTTGAACTTTGAACTAAGTTGTGAGCAGTTGTTGACCTCATGCTGCCATCTCTGAAAGGTTCTCTGGATTTATGTGATTAATGTAGCAATGTCTTTCTGAAAGTGCTTTGGGATGTGTTGAGTATGAAAGGCTGAAGATATAAAGCCTCATTCTGTCATCTGCCTTTCTTTACTTCTGACTCTAGCCGTTTCCCAAAAGGACCTGGTCTTGACATTTCCGAGCATAATTTAACATACTCTAAATTTCAGGATTAAAAATAAAGAAGCAGCTATGTTCAGTGGTCTGGTGGAGATAGGTAAACATATTTTCTGAAAGGAAGGGGAAGTTGTACTCTCGATGAATCACATTTGACCTCAATAGCAAACTTTTTTTGACTCAAAATATTGGTCTTCACTCCCCCCTACCGTTTTTTTTTCCTGATTGAAAAGGAAAAGTAAATAATTTGTTATAAAGCAGTTCTGCCATATGCTCCAAAGACGTGTTTGTTGTTGGTTGGTTTGGGGTTTTTTGTTTTGTGTGGTGTGTTGGTTTGGTTTTGTTTTGGGTTTTTGTTGTTGTTGGTTGGTTTTGGTTAGTTGGGTTTTTTTTAAATCTAAAATCTTTACATTAGTGTTAGGCTTTTAATGTGATAGGTGAGAAAAATGTGGTACTGCAGGATTATGAGAAGATAGGGAACACCAACAAATTTACATTGCCACCTACTACTTGTGGCAAAATCAAGTTCATCAGTGTCCTTGCTTAGGGCTGCGTTACTTCCCCTCTCAGAACTGTATTACTTGCCTCAGTGTCTATTAGCTTTGAAGGGCAGATAGTTGCATAAAGCAGAAAGCTCTTTACAGCCTTTAGTACTTTTTTTTCCTCCTTTCCCCCCCACCCCCCCTTCCATTTCATAACTGAAAATGCACTCTTGTAGGTTCATGATAGGTTTGTTCCAGAAAAATGTCAGATTGGTTTTGGATAGTAATTTACATAAAAACACAAAAAAATGCAATGTAAAGCCAAAATGATTGTAAGATTTCTTTTTTCTGTGTGCCTCTGAGTAGAAAACTGGCATTTATTGATGTAATACTATGAGCATTCTGCACAATTCTTTTTATCCCCTTGGGGGGGGGAAGTTTATAAAAATTTTCAATATCTGCATGATGCAAAATCACTTTGAATCGGTATTGCTAATCAAAGAACTAAAATTTCCTCTAGAGAAGTGTAATGTCACATCCTGTCTTTTAACCTAAAGAATATCTTGCTGGTTTCTTGTTATGGCTGACAGAAAAGAAAAAAAAGTTCACATTTACTGAAACTCCAATTATGTGTTGTTCTGTTTTGGGCTGAGGGAGAATGCTTGTACTTAGCCACTAATGCTGTAAAAACCATTGTGTGTACATTGACTTTGTAGTAGCTTGGACCAACTGCAATGAAGACCAGTAGTGATCACTACTGGTGACCATTTTCATAGTAAATCTTAAGTCATTTATGAGTTAGCTGTATTTTAATCGTTTTGGCTGAAAAACCGCATGCTGAAAAACTACTGAGATCACTCGGTCAAACCAGCAACAGTTAGGAAATGGAGAGATGCTTTGCAAAAATGCTGGTTGCAGGTCTTGAAGTACACGAGGTTGCTTTTAGAAAATGTTGTGGTGATTATAAGACCAAAAAAAAAAAAAATCGTGTCATTTCAAACAGCTAAGAACAGAAAGCAAGAAAATGGAAGAACTTCTTACGTGTGTCCCACCCATCCTCTGTGCTGAAGGAGAGAGTACCCGTAGGAGAACGCACATGAAGCCTGAACCAGAAACAAAATGGGTGTTTTAGTGGGTGTGTGTGTGTGTATATTTATGTGCAATGTTAATTCCGATGTTTCCCATGTCATAGCATATTGATTTTTTTCAACAGTGACAAGTTTAATGTTTTCATGTGTGTAATTGCATTTAGAGTAAACACTTGTTAATGTGAGTATGTGGGGGAGAGTGCTGGGGGAGACAGGTTGTGCCCCTGTAATAGGTATGCAGAGAATCCAGCCTGGATAATTATACGTCCAGATAATTTAAGGTTAATAGTTATCATTTACCCAGTGAGGTTTCAATGCATTTTTAACGAAGGTCATTGATGCTCAGTATATCAAGTGGATTAGTCGTGTTCCCACCAAAAGGGTGAAGATCATAAGTAGCTCTAACACTGATTACCAGGACCTTGGGGCTTCCTTTGTCTGCTCTGCTTGATGCGTTGCCTGTGAACAGTTCATCCTGAGACTTCATTCTCGGTGAATTTTCTGACATCATCCATTTTGGTGGTCTTTATTAATTTATATTATTCCACTAATGAAGTTTCACCAAGAGCAACTGAAATGTTCTAATTATTTTGCACCAGATTTTGATCGTATTCTGTGCCTGTGTAATTACCTCAGATTTACTTCTCTGTAATTGAGATCATAATTTGACCCAATATGTTAATGACTTCAAAGTAATATAAAAAATGATGAAACCACTTAATGAATATTTTCAAATGGGGTCACCTACTTGCTCATACGCTCAGACAAAAGGCTGTCTGATTTATTTGATATAGGGTCATCTAAGGAATGCCCATGGACAAAGGCCAACCTGAGTTGGTTGCTGTCAGAAAGGATGTTTCATAGAGAGACAATGTATGAAAGAGAGGAATAAGCAGGTTCTTGTTGGCAACAATACAATCACAATTCAACCTGGAGTAGTATTTTGGCAGCTGGAATTTATTTCAAGCAGAATAAGGCTGCTGGATCCCACCAGTTCACAGTAAATGACAGCAGTGGCAAAAAACAGGGAAGATTGCCGTGGGGGGTAAGAGGACATGAAACACATACGCTCTTGAGATGTACAGGTAGTGACATACCTGCTATCTGTTCCAGGCATTAAAAATGATCTATTTCTAGTGGGTAATGGTAACCGGCGGTGACAGCAGTGCTGTTCGCAGGTGCGTTCTATAACCTGCCTGGTGCAGCAAAGGCTGCCCTGGGTTTTACCTCGATAATAAAGTGCCTCTCCACTGAAAGACAAAGGCCTTGGACCAGTAATACGCCATTTTCTTCCACCTCCAGAGAGGTGGAATAAGTTTTGAGTTCTGGTCACTGCACTCTGGATTATTTCCTTTTTTTTTTCCAATGACAGTTCGGTATAAAAACATAAAATTACTCTGGGAAGGAAGAGGCAGAATTTAAGAACTTTGCTTTCTATCCAAGTAACCCAGTGCTACCTGTAGTATATTCCTTTTTGCTATTCCTGTTTTGTGTGAGGAATATTGCACTCAAGGGAGGAGAATCTCCCTTTTCAGCCAAACCCAGACCATCCACTTGTTTGAACTCTACTAAACTTGAAGAAATGAGATAAGAGGTCATCTTTGGCTGGGTACAGGTGTTATATCTCCTGTCTTTTGTGTAGAACCCAATACTTAAACATCTACCACTTGAGGTGACCTTTGAGGGACTTTGCTTCAAGAAAGCTTAATCTAATTATATTCGAAGATACAGAAACTGTGATGTACATGATTGCCTGCTCTAAATTGAAGTAACTTGTCACATTCTTGGTAAATAGAACAACAGTAATGAATTTTATATAAAAAAAAAGAGGTACCTACTCAGTTTAGGAATCTATGTAGTGAAGTGTATTTATTAAGGATGAAGGTTTTATGTTCCAAATTTGGATTTTAGGTCCTGACTTCAAGTCCTGCTCTCAACGCCAAAGCACTGTTTCAGTTCTGGTGCAACTTGCCAAGAGTCACACGGGAAGAAAAATATTTATTAAGGATGAAGGTTTTATGTTGCAAATTTGGATTTTAGCTCCTGACTTCAAGTCCTGCTCTCAATGCCAAAGCACTGTTTCAGTTCTGCTGCAACTTGCCAAGAGTCACACGGGAAGAAAACCTTTTGCTGAACTGAGAGCTGAATCTGGAATTTTTATAGCTCCTGATCCAGGCCTTTTCCAAAGACTTAGGGATTCTGCTGCCCTTCTGGTCCCCTGTGTGCCTCCTGATGCCCCAGAGAAAACAGAGTTACTGTGTTTTCTTCCATTTCTTCACCCTCTTTTTTTTGTTTTGTTTTGGGTTTTGTTTTGTGTTCTGATGTTTCAAATTAGGTTTAACGTGAGTTCACAGGCTGGTAGTCCTTCTGAGTAAACACAGTCTGGTTTCTTCAGACAAGCTCTTGCCTTTTTCTCACTTTGGTACTTTGTTTTACCCCATAGCAGTGCACTTTCTGTTGTGGCTCTACATGAATTGTTACTTTGGATAGCACAAGAAATGTAAATCAGTTGTTTAACACAGAAATTATTTGTGGCTTAGTGTATGTTTCCTAGAAGACTGAAATACAAATCTCAGTAGCTAGGGAGGGGAAGTGTTTGGAAGGTGTCCAGTAACTTATCCTCCAGTTTAACTGATTGCAAATTAGAAAACTAAATAAAAAAAAGGGCATGTTGATCAGTCTTGGCAAAGATTGGTGCTGAATCTCCACCACTCTGATAGACCCATAGGATTATTTCACAAGATGTCAGTATTTAGGATGATCTGTTCTCTGGAACAACAGTGCTTGTCCCTTAACTGTAACAATATAATGAAGTCAAAAAGGAGTCGGAGGTGTCTCACCGTTACCCGTACTGAGCTGTTCCCTTCATCTTGCTTACGTCTCTCATTCCTCTGCTAGCAAGTGAGGCTCTGCGATTAAACTGCAGGCTTGGGAGTCTGGCAATTTGTGTTGTATTCCCAGTTCTGCCACAAAGTTGACATAGCAGGATGTATGGCTTAGCTCACGGATGGTTTTTCTTATAAATATACGAACATTACGATGTGTGCAATCGCATACCTAATTTATGCACATAAACATAACAGTGACCATACATGTAAATGAGATATTTGCAGATGCAAATAGCTACTTACACATATAACAAGCCAACAGGAACACACAGTTGTTGTAATTATACCCACAAACTATATGAATGAATGAACAGGCACGTTACGAAAATCAGACTGCTGGCTGCACTGTTAATTTATACCGTTTTTAAGACCAGGAGAATATTATTCATATTCCTATCCATGAGGAGGCATGGCTTATTAACATTTGTAATGAGCTTTAAGATTATTAAATGGGAGGTACTAAAGATCAGCAGTTTCTTATCTGTGGCCACCCTTCGGCTGATCTTTAAAATGTACTTGTTTTTGCTTGGCTCATACTGTCAGAGCTTCGTATCACAGGGCTGGTGAACTGAGGTATACGTGGGTTTTTCTCTCCCAGTCCCACAAAGAAAAATCAGAGTGTGGAGCTAAAATGAAGTTACTCTGTC
This sequence comes from Podiceps cristatus, assembly GCA_000699545.1. Classification (NCBI taxonomy): domain Eukaryota; kingdom Metazoa; phylum Chordata; class Aves; order Podicipediformes; family Podicipedidae; genus Podiceps; species Podiceps cristatus. The sequence continues at coordinate 141,323 of KL267455.1, forward strand.
AGTGCTTTTAAAACCTTCCCCTAGCCGTGCCGCAGCGGAGCGGGCGTGATGCAACTGGATGTGGAGGACATTGGTTTGGTTTGTAACCCTGCTGCCATCCCTCAGGCGCTTCGTGTACAGCCTAGTCTGCGTGAGAAAGCTGCAACAGGGGAGACAAGTGAAGGCAAAGGCAGGATGTCAGAAAGAGCTCTTTAAAGTAGGTGTTCAGGTGGCTAAAAATGGAGCATCCTGCTTGGGGGTTGTCTTTCAGGGAAGAATCAAGAGCCGAGCACCCTGCCTGAGGAGCCGAGAGGCAGTGCCCGACTCTGAGCCGAGCTCGCTGCGCGTGGGAGAGCTGTGCGCCTGAAGAGGGTGTCGATCCAGGAGATTTAAACCGTCTATTTGTCCTGGTCTGTGTTTTAAATGAGTACGATTTGTGAGGCAGTACTCCCAGATGTCATTCCTTCTCTCACGTAGCCTGCGCACTGCTATGTCCTACCAGAGAGTGAGCGATTTGGAATTTGTTCTGGCTCGGTTGTTTACACCCAACTCGTTTTCTTTCAATAGTTGCAATGGAAAGCTAAGTATCTTGTTATCAAATGTTCGTTCAGCAATGTCAAATTACAAGCAAATGTAAAAGCAATTATCCAGAAAAAACTAAGGTAGCTGAAACATAAGTATTGGTTTAATACCATGAATTTTTAATTACGTATTTTCAATTCTTTCTGATTAGGGCTGTATTTCAGGCCAGCTGACCTTCCAACGTACCCTGTGCATCTGGCCTGCTAGCTGCTCAGAATGGACGACACGATAAATTTTTGAGCCAACTCCCTTTATGGAACCAGTGGGACAGAGGGATGTGTGCCTTGATCTTTTCCTGAGAGAAACTGAGGTTTATCCAGGTTCAGACATCCAGAGCAAAATTTCCCAGGTACTGTAAGGTAAATATAGCTGTAATGATTTCCTTAATTGCTAAGGCCAACAGTATGTTTTCCATTGAATGGTTTGGGAACTTGCAGAAGATGTATCTTTGCTTTGGATTTCAAAGCTTTTTAGCTGGAATTGTGCAAGTTGGGATAGTTCACATTTTTCTTATCAGTTTGGTTCAAGGTGAACAAATACAGAGATGCTAAACTAAGAAACAGATATTTGAAAGCTGTAGAAGATATTTTGTTGAATTTTCTTAAACTCTTCTTTAAAGGAAAACAAACCTGAAAACTAGTATGTTTTTGTTTTTGTTTTTTTTTTTTTTTTTTTTTACTTTTGTATGTACAAAATGACCAGGTCACTCATTTGTAGTCTAAAAACTGACCTTAACATGTGGATCTTTTTCAATATTTAGCCTTTTTTTATGAATAATTTTTTGCAAGAAGATAGCTCATATATACTGTTTTTGCTGTAATATAAAGTATTTCAATTTCATGGAAATCATTGAAAATGCTATTATAATAGTTTAAAGAATCTTAAATCCTATTATAAGAAGGTTTTGAGAGTATTTGGTTAGTCTATACTTTGATTTCTTCTTTGATGTGTGTGTCCCCCCCCTTAATTTTCCATAATATCTGTGAGTGAACCTCTGCTTTTTGCAGTATGTAGATTGAATCTTATTATTTTAATAACACAAATAGAATGCTGTTTTAGCTGATAAAGTATGGAGTATTACTGGGACCAGGGCATTTGCATCCACATATTAATTTGAACAGGGATACTAATAAGTATTCACTATAAATAGCATGAGAGGCAAAAATGTTCAAAAAAATTTGGAAAAGATACAGCTGAAGCAAGTAATAGGAATATGGTTCCTCAGTTAATCTCCAGGGAACAGCTCTTTCATTTAACTTTGGAATATTCAGATGAATTTTAAATTGTGTATAACCGTATCTCCACAAAATGCATCCTACTCATTGATGCTAATGTAGTCATTTAGAAGTCTGAGAATTTGAGCTTTATCTGATAACTTTATAAACTTAGTTTGACTTGAGGTTTATGACTCACCTTAAAAGTTGGACAGCTGCTAAAAATAAATTTGTAATCTTGTGATAGGAAATCTTCTGAAACTTAGGAGATTCAGATAAGCTGTGCACCAGCTCTCAACTCATCTGAACTCCAGTGAATCTTGTTGGTCTGGAAATCTCAATGGAAATCTCAGAAAGTGAAGAAACTGTCTCTGATACTGAAAGCACAAAAAATGAAGGAAACTCCGCAATCAGTCCTGCCATTGACTTACTGAATGACCGTAGGTAAGTGTCCAGATGCTCAGGTTAAATCTGAATGTAAATTAATTTTCATTCACTTGCACCTTTTTTCTTTTGCAAGCTAATGAAACCAGTGTTTTCACCAGAGAATTTGCATAAACATATCCCAAACTGCTATCTTGGTGGCAGGACTGAGAAACTCAGTGCGTATTTTATTTGGGGGTTAAAAATCTTAAACTGGTATCTATGATCAGGACATTTCCCCGTGTCCCACGAGGAAGCTGCACCTACAGGTGTGATAGCACTTACCTCCCAGGCTGAAGAAGCTATTGGTGTCTGTTGCTTGTGTTGCTCACGTGCAGAAGGTGGTCACCACTGTTCATGGCGAGGACAGAGCTCCCGTGCGGCTTTGAACTGGACAACAAAATCTGGGGATGTTTTAACACTCCTACAGAGGGTACTGTCTTGCAGTATAGAATAAGATATTCACCTGATCACTTCCATTTGAAGTATCCCATCTCTCCAGTCTTTGTGTTGTATGGTTGTTACATATAAATCTGTGTGGAAGCATTTAACGATCTTCATGGGGAGCAAAGATGATTAACTGTGCTCTGTGGCTCTTTTGCAGTAGCTGGATGCCTGACAGACAGGCTTTAAGACATTCCTTATTACAAGAATTATTAATTTTACTGCTCTGTCCCATGGTTGTGACTCACCCTACTTAAAAGTGATGTCAGAATACTTCCAAACACACATCAATCTTGAAAGCCTTTGTTTCATAAAAAAACCACCTGGAATTCTTAATTTAAAGGTGTTTTGGCAAGAGATTCCTTGTAAGTAATACCATCACTGTGGTCACATGGTTTTGTACAGTAGGTCTTTGGTATTCAAAAGACCTCTGAGGCTTCCTGCTACAGTGATGGTGGTGAGATCGACAATATCAGATTAGAAGGATTAGGAGAGCCAGCTTTGTGCTGTGTTTGTTTTAGTTTTAATTATAAGTTTAATCAGGAATTAGAAGAAGTGTTTAAAAATACCAAACAATAACGAAGAAAACAAAACCCACAAAAACAGCAGGAAAAAACATAACTGGATTTTTTTACCATCTTATATAGATTCAGTTTAGGATTTGCTTCGAGTTTTTTGTATGTGTATGTGCAAGTCCCTAAGCTACAAGAACCAGTGTATCTCTCTCAGCTAAAACAAAATGAAATGGAAAAGGGAAATAATGTAGATTTGTGTTTAGGGACCTTTTATTGCCACGTATGTTCATTGGAATATTTGATAATGAAGAAGGTAGGTAAGCAATATGTATCAAATTGTTTCTTTCCAAGAACTGTTTAGTTTCAAGTTTTTTGTTTCATTAGGCATCAGGAAAAAAATCTGAGTACAGGCAGGAAAAAAAGGTCAGGACCTGAATCCAGGAGACATTGAATGACAGAAAGGAATCTCTGATTTTGTAAATTGTGTCTATGCTGCCTCAAATAATAAATAAACCAAACCTGTGGATCCTAAACCCACTAACTGTACTCTGTGAAATTCACAAGCAACTCAAGTTCTACAGCTTGAGAAAATCTTTAGCACAAATACAAAAGTCTTGTTTGTATAATTTCATGAGGTGATGCAATTAAGTTGAAGTGTACTTAGTATAAAGATTACAAATAGGCTTCTCTGTGTACATGACACTTTTAAAGGACCATAACAAGGTGGCTTAAGTAGCAGACACAGCACCTCTTTGTCTGCATTGCAGCAATAATTGGTTTAAGAGGCAGACAATGTTAGTGTCTGTGCTTCTTGGAAAATGTCTTCAGTCCTGGCAAACGTATTTGCTCCACAATTCATTTTGTAGGTATTACACGCACTGCCATTTGCTTACCAAACCAAGATCTCCTTAAGCAGCTTACGGTTTATTGCTCCAGACATCAGCATCCGAAGAGGAAGGAACATTTCTGTGACAGGCTTTCGTGACGTCATCCCAGCAGGTAGTGACATTTTGAATGCTTGATGACATTTCCTCTTGTAAATAGACAAGGGAAGTCAGTAGGCGCAGCATTGTTTTACCTTTTGTGAAATGTCACTGCGCCGAGGAAAGCAAAAGAACTCCTGTATATTATTTTATTGTTTCTGGGAAACAGAAGGAAATTGCACCAAAAGGCTCATACTACCCTATGTACTACTTATATTTGTTGCCAAGGTTGCTCTAAAGAAATACTAATGAACTTCAACTGCATGCATTGTTAGTTTTTATAATAAATAGCTCTCTTACTTAAATTCATGCCTCTTTACACTTCTAATGCTCCTGACTTTAGCTCATAGAAAACACATCTTTTACAACTTTGCTATCTGTCCTCCAGGATTTGCTTTAAAAACATTATTCTCTTAACACCTGAAATTTTCCTTTCCTTATCTCTTTTGTTTGCTTTCCAGCATCTGAACTGATACATTGTGGATAATTAGAACAAAGCTTTCTATTTATTCCCTGCTCTTTTATTATCAATTGGTCTCCTGGCTCTCGCTTGCCTTTGCTTGTCTTGCACCCTGGTATTCATTGAGAAGAGTAATGTCATTGTGGTGCTTGGCCCTAGCACTTCTTCCTCTACCGTAGACATCCTGGGACCTCTGTGATTACAGATCACAGAGAAGGAAAGAAAATTATTCTGAGTACAGTCACCCCCAAGAGAAAACATGTACGTCTGCAGTGTTACCTTTTTCTCTGGAAAGCTGACCCCAAATAGATCTGTGAATCCCATAGAAACTTGAGTGTGATGTAAAAACGTTTCGGGAATAGTTTGGTGCAATATTTTGTTCCTAAAAATACTTCTCCAGAATGCCATCTATCTTTCCAGTCTGAGCTGCAACCAGCTGGTTTTCATCCAGCTCTCTGTTTCTGCCAGCTATTGAGAGCAGTTGGCATTATCTCTGTCTATCTCCTACGAAAAAAAAAACAGCACAAAAAAATGATATAATCAGTATGTTAATAATAATATTTATAGCCCAGGCTCATTAGATGGTCATTCCCAGTAGTTTTCCATCAAAATTGAACTGAACCCGCAGACTATTCTGGCCTCGCAGCACTTTGAATATCTGGTTATTTAAGAAATGCATAAAAAAAATTGTCTTCTAAGGTCTGTCTAAAAATTAGTTAATGCAAGGATGAAATGTCTTGTATTTGGTATATCACTGTCTATTTGGAGATGTGGCCCACGACTGAGCCGAGCCAGCACTCCCTACCCAGTGGGCTCTGAGGGCTTGCCCAGCACCCTTTACCTGGTGCTCCCTCAGGGTATCACAAACCTCCCCTTGCCTTCCTCAGCACCTCCCGCTGACCCGCTGCGCAAGCTGTCTTGCCTTGAGCTGTTTCATCGTCGCGATGCTGTTGAACACCAGCGGGACCGGGCAGCAATGAGATGTTTGTCACCGTCTCGGCACTTCTCAACTCTTGTAGATATGCTCTATGACATTGAGATTAATACTTTGATTTCATGGGTTTCTTCTGTGTTCAGAGCTCTCCTGCTGTGCAGTTAATCAAAGGGCTGCCAGAACGCTCCTCCAGTGTCCTTCCTTTCTCTGCCTAATCTCTGTGCCACCAGGTTTTCTTTTCCCAACAGGTTATCTCTGAAGGTTTATTATTTGTTCTTGACAGACCAATGGAAAGCTCTCCCGCTTCTCATCTCTTTCAGATCCTTCAACACGCACCAGGTGTTGTGTGATGAATTTGGTAGCTAGGTTGCTGTCTTGGTCTTCCCATTCTCTACTGATGCCAGCAAATACCTTCCTCTGTACCCAAAGGCTAGATCTCCATTAATTTTTCTCCTCTTTTTTCAATAGCTTTAAAAAAGTGGCAGTGCCAGTTCATCCACCAAAATGAAACTTGGCACATGAAAAAGAGAGCTTTGGGAAATGTGTATGGATGAGTGGGGAGGAGCTTTGGGCAAAAGCAGAGCCAGGTCTTTGGCAACCATCTAGTCTTAATGTGTAGACAAAGTTTGAGTCTTCTTCCTGGTAATTTTCTTATTGATGGTAGAAAAGTTTTTGAGGCTTCTCGGCAAGAAACTGTTCAATACCATTTACGGAAGATACAGGAGAGAAGCCTCTCGATTGTAATATTGCACAGCTTGGGAGACTCGCTATGATTACCACAATTTATCCTCATCATGTTAGAGTGACTCTGCCATCAATATTTAAAAGGGCACAAATCATCTTCCAAAGATGTGATTCTGTGAGTAAATTTTGCACCCACTCATTTTGAGTGGGCTGCAAATATATTCACATGTTCTTCATTACAACCGAGCAGCAGCATATATTCCTTTTAAAGGAAGCCGGGATGAAAAAGGCTGCCTCTAAAAAAGGCAGATTAATCTCTTGGAAACTCCCCACTGGAACATTGTAACATTAACTGGCAGTTTCCCCTGATCCAGGTAATTTATTCATGAAACTTATGGAGGTTAATCAAAAGTTCATATAATTGTAATAAACAGAATACATAATGGACTAATCATGCAATTCAAGGCATTTTGTAATTTATTTCAAATATCAGATAAAAATAACTAGGAGGTGTGCCAGGAAGCCAGCAAATAATTTGGAAACTGATGAGCGTGGCATACCT